>JAEHOF010000410.1:0-11341 GCA_018257905.1 Gillenia trifoliata | reverse complement strand
GCACCTCCGGGAATAAAATAAGTTAAATTTTGAACGGGCTGTGACAATCTACCCCCCTTATAAAAATTTCGTCCCCGAAATTTCCATAAGAAGTACAATGAGGTAAATTGGAGTACAACACTGTTCACAACAACGTCTCCCAAGAAGCTCCCTCGAAAGAGACGTAGGTGAAGAAAAACAATTGTCTGAGCCGAACGCTGGCTAACAGTGCTCCGACGTCACCACAACTCAAGGTGACACCAGTGCTTCGAAGTTTAATCAAAAGAGGGATACGATTAGCTGGAAGAGTAATCAGTCGTCCAAAGGACTTCTGACAGAGGGTACCCGCTACTACGTTTGCACGACCGGAAGGTGGTAATCGATAGTGCAATCGTAGTCACCCATCAGCTACATCCAACTCCTTTGACTGAGATTGAGGTCTCCTAGAGAGAAAAGAGAAGAGACGTCTCGAATTTTGGTGGTCAGTGAACGGTCAACACGTCTCACCAAAGAGAAAGAGATTTCTGAACTTGGAGCAAAGATAAAAGGCATCAAGCCCCAAAGAGAAAAAGGTTTCAGAACTCTGGAGTAAAGATACTGGCAACGAGCTTCGAATCATGGGTATGATAATTCATCTCATGCGGTCTCAGTTGCCTGAAGGCATGAGCGATTATCCATCCATGCTGTATTAGCACGCAGACCAACCCGCTTAGTGACGTATCACTGTAGAACACAAAGTACGCCGTCGTTGGAAAGTGCTAATACAAGAACAGGAGTAAGACCAAACTTGAGCAGTCGGAAGATTTGCTCGTGGTCGCCGTTCCACACGAAACGTCGGTAAAAAAACGAGTAAGCCAAGAAAGTTCGAATTTTGTAACACTTCTGCGGTCGCTCCCAGATCCCCGCCACAGTAACCATCTGGGGATCGACAAGGATGAAATCCGCAGGAATCACATGCCCCAAGAAAGACATATGATTAGGCCAGAACTGGCAGAAACTGAAAAGTTCTACAAACTTCAACGAAATCATGCGAAAGTTCTTTTGCATGATCGGCCCCAGAATTGGAATTCGCCAGAAAGTCAACTAGAAGATTGTCACGAACTTGTCGAGATACGAGTGAGGTACTCGAGTCATCAAGTTCATGAAAGTTACTGGGGCGATTGTCATCCCGAAAGGTATGACAAGAAAACTCGTAAGGTTCGTAACGAGTCCAGAAAGTGGTCAAGTAACGACGAAGTTCTTGATCTATAGCTGACAGAAATCAGTCCACAGATCGATCTTAAAAGAAAGCAAGTGCACTTCGGAGCTGGTCAAGGAGATCACCGATTCTAGGCAGGGGATAACGGTTTTAATCGTTGCCCGACTCAATTGCCTATAATCGATGCAGAGCTTTAAAGTACCGAAACTTCAAACGAACAAACAAGACCACAGGGTGAAGTGCAAGGCAGAAAGAATTCCTTGGCAAAAGTGCCTGAAATTGAAAATCTTCAACTCCCACCACTCACGTGGAGTCAAAAGATAAAAGTAAGGAAAAGAGAGATACGTTCAATACCTGGAGAGATTGATGGTGAAAACCACTTCTCGATCAGGCGATAATCCAGGTAGATCGTTAGGAAAGATTCCAAGAAATCTTGTTGACAAACGGTACTTCGTCAACACAAAAAGAGAAATTCCACTCACACATGTGGTAGGTACAACCACCACAACCAGAATTCAAAAAGGTTAGCCTGTTCACTCGTAGCTGAAAGTCAGCCTACGAGTTTTTTTTTTTTTTTTTTTTTTCCGGTACTCGCCGGTAAACGTCACAGTCGTTATGCTAGGTGGCAAGAAGGTGGTCAACCTCCGCCGACAATCCACACTGGCACAAAAATTGAGGTAACAATCCATTCCTAGGATCACGTCGAAAAACTACGACATCCAGAGGAATGAAATTGGCAAGCAGACTTGATTAGCGATGATAACGGAGTATCACCGACAATCCCAAAGAACAAGACAAACTTTGCCTTACGGCATAGGGATTCCAAATCGTACCCGGTAAGAGTACAATGTGGTCGAGTAGTTTGAAATAAACAAAGTGAAATAGATGAGTAGGTAATACTTGGATCCGTTTGGATCACAAGTAATAAGCCCAAAGAAAGTTTAACGTTTCCGAAACAAGATCGGAATCATTCAGTGTATCCTGCTGGTCGAAAGTACAAACTCGTCCAAGAGCAAACAGCGTTCCACACTAGAACTGCCAGGCACCACCAGGATACAGAGTAACGTAACCAAGATTCAGGAGAAAGGTTCCAGAGTATGGAATGACATTGCCTTGACAATGTACGTCTCCACCGAAAATAGGTTACTGATAGAAAACTGTTCGTCCAACTTATTGGATCGAAACGGACCAATTTAAAAATTTTGTCCTAGCTAAGAACAATAGATGAACATTTGAATACATATGCCAACTAATAACAATTTAAAGCAAGCATGCATTCAAAACAATTCATAAAACCCATGACTTTCAAAGCCTAGAATATGGTGAACCAAAAAGGGAACTCTTTAACAAAATTAAAGAGAGTGAAGTTTGGAGATTCATTACCCTTGAAGCTCATCCTTGTTTGCACAAGGGATTCACCCAAGTGGAGGGCCTTCAAGTCTCCTCCTTTGCTCCTTGAGGATGAAGGGATAAGATCTCCAAAAACACCAAAAGCTTAGTGTCTCTAAGTCTCCACACCAAGGATGAGGTGTGAAGATGAAATGGATGATTTTAGAAGCAAAAGATTGCTAGCTAATTGCTTGCTAAAATGGCCGGCCTCCCTTGAAGAAAAGAGAGAAAAAGTTCACCTCATTTTCCTCAAGAAAAACCCCTAAAGTGATTATGGCCATAAAGTTCCCTTTATGCCTCATCACATGTGAGTGGCAAACTTGTAAATAAGCCAAGTTTGCCTCCACTCACTCTAGGCCGGTTTTGGCATTGTTTTTGGGTTAATTTCCATTTAGTTTTTAGTTGTCATACAACCTAAACTCAATGGGCCTTGTGGACCAAAAACCCTTTTGGGCCCCGAAACCCAAAACCAACTTAAAAGCCCAAATACGAACCTTTCGTATAATTAATTAACTAATTAATTAATCATGATCATTCTCAATTAAACAATTTAATTGCTTATCCATTCCTTTATTTCTTCACTTTCATCCTTACTCGGTGTACGATCCATTAGGTTCCAATTAGCGAGGCAGCGGGCGATTGTTACTCTTAACGATCGATTGTGAATTGAAACCACATTTCAATTCTCCCTTTAAGATTAGTGTTGGCTAATCCTTAGGGCTTCCACAAACCATGAGTGACACCTAGCAGTATGTCATGGCTACCCAAGCTAAGTAGAAGTGGTTGGAGAACCTATCCAGTTGCAATTACAATGCAATACGGTCCTTCTCTAATACAATACTCCTAATCACATTGTTTGAGTGATAGTTATTTTCATGTCTACTATCCAATGTGATTCTCTTCTATATGATTCAATTGAATATGATTTGAAACAAATTTCCTAAGTCATATTCGTGTGCTTTGGCCAAAGACTTTCGAACCATATCTCAGAGTATTCTCCTTCCACCATGGAAGGTTAGAGATCCCTTGTTGTGCACTCATATGCCTACATGACTAGATAGCTTGACCCCAACAATGCCGTGGACACTCGCAATGGAATGCCTTTGACATGATCAAAGATCAAGGATCCAATCATTAGACATCGATGGTGCCTCAGGTCAAAGGACTACTTTGCATATTGCAACCTAGAAGTTCTTACATGACATGTATGTACGAACTCCTATTGATCGTCGTTCAGTGTACTCAATTACCTTTTGAGCACCTATGTGTTTGTCTTAGTGTCCAACACTAAATGACTTGAGACTAGTCATACTCAACGATTGAGTCAACATAACACATACTAACCTTAGCGGATTGTCAATGCCCAATTGGCAATCCTATGGCTAGGAACGTTTTAGGAATGAACATAAGAGAGAGGTCTCGTTTATCTAACTTACTTAGATCACTTCTCTCTTAGATCAAATACATTCCTTGGATTCTCTTATTGATTAAACACATGATACAATAAATAGTGATTAACAATAAGCTTTGCCCTTTATTAAACAAATAATAGTTTAATACAAAAAGTATTCCAAAAGCTATTACATCAAATGAGTGGCTTTGTGGGCATACTTCCAACATATATATACATTTATCAAACAAAGACCTACTCACTCACCTGTAGGTAGCCGGGTCGAAGTACCCCGTCCTGGGTAGCCCCGGTAGTCCTCTGGATAGGCCCCACCTATATGAGAAATCACCGGTACAATGATTAACTCAAAAAGGTAACGAATTAACGAATTAATTACAGCTATCCCTTGTTTTCTCGATTTGGAGGTCCAAAACACCTCAAAAATTAACATGCATACTACCCCGAGGTAGTACACGTCGTCACGAGTCGACCCGTGAAAACAGATTCGAAAAAGGACCTTCCACGCGCCCTCACGCGCGGCTTGAAGGTCGGAGCCTACGGCTCCACGCGCAGCTCCACGCGCGGCTCACGCGAGAGCCGGTCAACTGAGCCGGTGAGCCGGTCAACTCGGCTGGGCTCAAGCCGGTCAACACGGCTCGGCTCAAGCCGTCAACGCGGCTCGGCTCAAGCCGTCAACGCGGCTCGGCTCAAGCCGGTTCAAGCTGATGACGTCAGCAAATCCGGTCTTAACCGGTCTGCTGACGTCAGCATGGCCGGTCCAACCCGGTCCGATGACGTCAGCTCCGGTCATCCCTGCCAGGATTCCGGTCGCCGGCGCCGCCGCCGGCCGCCGTCGCCGGAATCTGGGAAATTTTGCCGGTTTCTGGGTAAAACTTCAAAGCTTCATAACTTCTTCGTTTTAAGTCCAAATTGGACGATTCAAGTACCAAAATGAAGCTAGAGATGAGTAGAATAAGATTGTACCATTTTGGGGACCAAAAACTGGCCAGAAGTGGCCTGAAATTGAGGGAGAAGTCACGGTGCAAAAAGCCGATCACGGTCTCCTCGATTCTCGGCCAACCACCACCATCCTAGGCTTGAACAAGGTACAATGGACCTCCAGGAACACGGTGGTGATTCGTTTGAAGTGATTTGGGTTCGTTTTGGGAGGAAAAAGCCGAGGGAAAAGGGTCCAAACTCAAGCCACGGGGTGGCTTGAGTAATTCCACCATGTTTGCTGGGTTTTCAGCACCAGGACACCCACACCTGGGTTTGGCCTCGAAGTGGTGAGGTGGAACAAGCTTGGGTTTGATTTGGTGAGGATTGATGATGCCAAAATTGGCCAAGAATGGCCACGGTTTGAGGTTTGCAGAAACAAAGAGAGGGAGGAAGAAGAAGCCACCAACGACAACCCAGACCGAATCCCAGGAAATCTGGGATAGGCCCACGTGGCTACAGACAAATGGGCCCCAGCCCAAACAAGACAAAACTGCTCCAAATTCGAAATACGGAAAATGCCGAAAATCGACATCCGTAAAATATTCGTTCGGAGTCCGAACGACGTACGGCTCGCGTCTACGAATTCGTATCGACAAGCACGTCAAGAAAATACAAGTGGATGCGTCGTACGAGTTACGACATAAAAGTCAACCGAAAAGTCAACCGAAAAGTCAACCCAGGGGCAAAAACGTCATTTTGCACCTCCGGGAATAAAATAAGTTAAATTTTGAACGGGCTGTGACAATCTACCCCCCTTATAAAAATTTCGTCCCCGAAATTTCCATAAGAAGTACAATGAGGTAGATTGGAGTACAACACTGTTCACAACAACGTCTCCCAAGAAGCTCCCTTGAAAGAGACGTAGGTGAAGAAAAACAATTGTCTGAGCCGAACGCTGGCTAACAGTGCTCCGACGTCACCACAACTCAAGGTGACACCAGTGCTTCGAAGTTTAATCAAAAGAGGGATACTATTAGCTGGAAGAGTAATCAGTCGTCCAAAGGACTTCTGACAGAGGGTACCCGCTACTACGTTTGCACGACCGGAAGGTGGTAATCGATAGTGCAATCGTAGTCACCCATCAGCTACATCCAACTCCTTTGACTGAGATTGAGGTCTCCTAGAGAGAAAAGAGAAGAGACGTCTCGAATTTTGGTGGTCAGTGAACGGTCAACACGTCTCACCAAAGAGAAAGAGATTTCTGAACTTGGAGCAAAGATAAAAGGCATCAAGCCCCAAAGAGAAAAAGGTTTCAGAACTCTGGAGTAAAGATACTGGCAACGAGCTTCGAATCATGGGTATGATAATTCATCTCATGCGGTCTCAGTTGCCTGAAGGCATGAGCGATTATCCATCCATGCTGTATTAGCACGCAGACCAACCCGCTTAGTGACGTATCACTGTAGAACACAAAGTACGCCGTCGTTGGAAAGTGCTAATACAAGAACAGGAGTAAGACCAAACTTGAGCAGTCGGAAGATTTGCTCGTGGTCGCCGTTCCACACGAAACGTCGGTAAAAAAACGAGTAAGCCAAGAAAGTTCGAATTTTGTAACACTTCTGCGGTCGCTCCCAGATCCCCGCCACAGTAACCATCTGGGGATCGACAAGGATGAAATCCGCAGGAATCACATGCCCCAAGAAAGACATATGATTAGGCCAGAACTGGCAGAAACTGAAAAGTTCTACAAACTTCAACGAAATCATGCGAAAGTTCTTTTGCATGATCGGCCCCAGAATTGGAATTCGCCAGAAAGTCAACTAGAAGATTGTCACGAACTTGTCGAGATACGAGTGAGGTACTCGAGTCATCAAGTTCATGAAAGTTACTGGGGCGATTGTCATCCCGAAAGGTATGACAAGAAAACTCGTAAGGTTCGTAACGAGTCCAGAAAGTGGTCAAGTAACGACGAAGTTCTTGATCTATAGCTGACAGAAATCAGTCCACAGATCGATCTTAAAAGAAAGCAAGTGCACTTCGGAGCTGGTCAAGGAGATCACCGATTCTAGGCAGGGGATAACGGTTTTAATCGTTGCCCGACTCAATTGCCTATAATCGATGCAGAGCTTTAAAGTACCGAAACTTCAAACGAACAAACAAGACCACAGGGTGAAGTGCAAGGCAGAAAGAATTCCTTGGCAAAAGTGCCTGAAATTGAAAATCTTCAACTCCCACCACTCACGTGGAGTCAAAAGATAAAAGTAAGGAAAAGAGAGATACGTTCAATACCTGGAGAGATTGATGGTGAAAACCACTTCTCGATCAGGCGATAATCCAGGTAGATCGTTAGGAAAGATTCCAAGAAATCTTGTTGACAAACGGTACTTCGTCAACACAAAAAGAGAAATTCCACTCACACATGTGGTAGGTACAACCACCACAACCAGAATTCAAAAAGGTTAGCCTGTTCACTCGTAGCTGAAAGTCAGCCTACGAGTTTTTTTTTTTTTTTTTTTTTTCCGGTACTCGCCGGTAAACGTCACAGTCGTTATGCTAGGTGGCAAGAAGGTGGTCAACCTCCGCCGACAATCCACACTGGCACAAAAATTGAGGTAACAATCCATTCCTAGGATCACGTCGAAAAACTACGACATCCAGAGGAATGAAATTGGCAAGCAGACTTGATTAGCGATGATAACGGAGTATCACCGACAATCCCAAAGAACAAGACAAACTTTGCCTTACGGCATAGGGATTCCAAATCGTACCCGGTAAGAGTACAATGTGGTCGAGTAGTTTGAAATAAACAAAGTGAAATAGATGAGTAGGTAATACTTGGATCCGTTTGGATCACAAGTAATAAGCCCAAAGAAAGTTTAACGTTTCCGAAACAAGATCGGAATCATTCAGTGTATCCTGCTGGTCGAAAGTACAAACTCGTCCAAGAGCAAACAGCGTTCCACACTAGAACTGCCAGGCACCACCAGGATACAGAGTAACGTAACCAAGATTCAGGAGAAAGGTTCCAGAGTATGGAATGACATTGCCTTGACAATGTACGTCTCCACCGAAAATAGGTTACTGATAGAAAACTGTTCGTCCAACTTATTGGATCGAAACGGACCAATTTAAAAATTTTGTCCTAGCTAAGAACAATAGATGAACATTTGAATACATATGCCAACTAATAACAATTTAAAGCAAGCATGCATTCAAAACAATTCATAAAACCCATGACTTTCAAAGCCTAGAATATGGTGAACCAAAAAGGGAACTCTTTAACAAAATTAAAGAGAGTGAAGTTTGGAGATTCATTACCCTTGAAGCTCATCCTTGTTTGCACAAGGGATTCACCCAAGTGGAGGGCCTTCAAGTCTCCTCCTTTGCTCCTTGAGGATGAAGGGATAAGATCTCCAAAAACACCAAAAGCTTAGTGTCTCTAAGTCTCCACACCAAGGATGAGGTGTGAAGATGAAATGGATGATTTTAGAAGCAAAAGATTGCTAGCTAATTGCTTGCTAAAATGGCCGGCCTCCCTTGAAGAAAAGAGAGAAAAAGTTCACCTCATTTTCCTCAAGAAAAACCCCTAAAGTGATTATGGCCATAAAGTTCCCTTTATGCCTCATCACATGTGAGTGGCAAACTTGTAAATAAGCCAAGTTTGCCTCCACTCACTCTAGGCCGGTTTTGGCATTGTTTTTGGGTTAATTTCCATTTAGTTTTTAGTTGTCATACAACCTAAACTCAATGGGCCTTGTGGACCAAAAACCCTTTTGGGCCCCGAAACCCAAAACCAACTTAAAAGCCCAAATACGAACCTTTCGTATAATTAATTAACTAATTAATTAATCATGATCATTCTCAATTAAACAATTTAATTGCTTATCCATTCCTTTATTTCTTCACTTTCATCCTTACTCGGTGTACGATCCATTAGGTTCCAATTAGCGAGGCAGCGGGCGATTGTTACTCTTAACGATCGATTGTGAATTGAAACCACATTTCAATTCTCCCTTTAAGATTAGTGTTGGCTAATCCTTAGGGCTTCCACAAACCATGAGTGACACCTAGCAGTATGTCATGGCTACCCAAGCTAAGTAGAAGTGGTTGGAGAACCTATCCAGTTGCAATTACAATGCAATACGGTCCTTCTCTAATACAATACTCCTAATCACATTGTTTGAGTGATAGTTATTTTCATGTCTACTATCCAATGTGATTCTCTTCTATATGATTCAATTGAATATGATTTGAAACAAATTTCCTAAGTCATATTCGTGTGCTTTGGCCAAAGACTTTCGAACCATATCTCAGAGTATTCTCCTTCCACCATGGAAGGTTAGAGATCCCTTGTTGTGCACTCATATGCCTACATGACTAGATAGCTTGACCCCAACAATGCCGTGGACACTCGCAATGGAATGCCTTTGACATGATCAAAGATCAAGGATCCAATCATTAGACATCGATGGTGCCTCAGGTCAAAGGACTACTTTGCATATTGCAACCTAGAAGTTCTTACATGACATGTATGTACGAACTCCTATTGATCGTCGTTCAGTGTACTCAATTACCTTTTGAGCACCTATGTGTTTGTCTTAGTGTCCAACACTAAATGACTTGAGACTAGTCATACTCAACGATTGAGTCAACATAACACATACTAACCTTAGCGGATTGTCAATGCCCAATTGGCAATCCTATGGCTAGGAACGTTTTAGGAATGAACATAAGAGAGAGGTCTCGTTTATCTAACTTACTTAGATCACTTCTCTCTTAGATCAAATACATTCCTTGGATTCTCTTATTGATTAAACACATGATACAATAAATAGTGATTAACAATAAGCTTTGCCCTTTATTAAACAAATAATAGTTTAATACAAAAAGTATTCCAAAAGCTATTACATCAAATGAGTGGCTTTGTGGGCATACTTCCAACATATATATACATTTATCAAACAAAGACCTACTCACTCACCTGTAGGTAGCCGGGTCGAAGTACCCCGTCCTGGGTAGCCCCGGTAGTCCTCTGGATAGGCCCCACCTATATGAGAAATCACCGGTACAATGATTAACTCAAAAAGGTAACGAATTAACGAATTAATTACAGCTATCCCTTGTTTTCTCGATTTGGAGGTCCAAAACACCTCAAAAATTAACATGCATACTACCCCGAGGTAGTACACGTCGTCACGAGTCGACCCGTGAAAACAGATTCGAAAAAGGACCTTCCACGCGCCCTCACGCGCGGCTTGAAGGTCGGAGCCTACGGCTCCACGCGCAGCTCCACGCGCGGCTCACGCGAGAGCCGGTCAACTGAGCCGGTGAGCCGGTCAACTCGGCTGGGCTCAAGCCGGTCAACACGGCTCGGCTCAAGCCGTCAACGCGGCTCGGCTCAAGCCGTCAACGCGGCTCGGCTCAAGCCGGTTCAAGCTGATGACGTCAGCAAATCCGGTCTGAACCGGTCTGCTGACGGCAGCATGGCCGGTCCAACCCGGTCCGATGACGTCAGTGCCGGTCATCCCTGCCAGGATTCCGGTCGCCGGCGCCACCGCCGGCCGCCGTCGCCGGAATCTGGGAAATTTTGCCGGTTTCTGGGTAAAACTTCAAAGCTTCATAACTTCTTCGTTTTAAGTCCAAATTGGACGATTCAAGTACCAAAATGAAGCTAGAGATGAGGGGAACAAGATTGTACCATTTTGGGGACCAAAAACTGGCCAGAAGTGGCCTGAAATTGAGGGAGAAGTCACGGTGCAAAAAGCCGATCACGGTCTCCTCGATTCTCGGCCAACCACCACCATCCAAGGCTTGAACTAGGTACAATGGACCTCCAGGAACACGGTGGTGATTCGTTTGAAGTGATTTGGGTTCGTTTTGGGAGGAAAAAGCCGAGGGAAAAGGGTCCAAACTCAAGCCACGGGGTGGCTTGAGTAATTCCACCATGTTTGCTGGGTTTTCAGCACCAGGACACCCACACCTGGGTTTGGCCTCGAAGTGGTGAGGTGGAACAAGCTTGGGTTTGATTTGGTGAGGATTGATGATGCCAAAATTGGCCAAGAATGGCCACGGTTTGAGGTTTGCAGAAACAAAGAGAGGGAGGAAGAAGAAGCCACCAACGACAACCCAGACCAAATCCCAGGAAATCTGGGATAGGCCCACGTGGCTGCAGACAAATGGGCCCCAGCCCAAACAAGACAAAACTGCTCCAAATTCGAAATACGGAAAATGCCGAAAATCGACATCCGTAAAATATTCGTTCGGAGTCCGAACGACGTACGGCTCGCGTCTACGAATTCGTATCGACAAGCACGTCAAGAAAATACAAGTGGATGCGTCGTACGAGTTACGACGCAAAAGTCAACCGAAAAGTCAACCCAGGGGCAAAAACGTCATTTTGCACCTCCGGGAATAAAATAAGTTAAATTTTGAACGGGCTGTGACAA
>JAEHOF010000375.1:0-12928 GCA_018257905.1 Gillenia trifoliata | reverse complement strand
ACAAACCTATGCTTCTTGAAGGGGATTTGCATGACTATTGCTTTGATATAATGCTTCCTTTGCTTATGCATTTGAATTTTGAATTGCTTATGCATGCTAGTCATTAGAAATCCCACATAAATCTCATAATTTCCCTTCAAGTGGTATCAGAGCCAGAGGTTTATATTTGTTGTGTCCTTTTGGATTTTATGCATATGGGCTATGATTTTATGTTTGACATAATATTTATTCATTCTAAATAAGTTTATCTTTTGTTTTTCAATTGTTGAAAAATGTGTTTCAAGAGTTGAAAAAGAAATGCATACAAAAGTGTTTTGGATGCATGAATGAAGAGTGAGTTTTTTGAACAAAAATTGGGGCTTTTGAACCTTGGGGAGGGCACGGTTTTGGGGGGATTTTTTGGCTTGTGTTTGTGTTTTATTTTGATATATACTTACACACTTTTAAGCTAGAAAGTCTAGCCCTTGTCACTTTTGTTTTTGTTTTGAAAAACCACCAAGAAAGTGCAAATCTTGAAATTGTTTTCATGGTTTTTGTTCTTGGTGTTCATATCTTTGTTCTTACTTTTATTTTCTGTTTTGGGTATGTATTTTAATCTATCAAATTGTTTGTAGATTTACACCATCCTAGATTTGACTAGGAACCCATCCCTCACCCATACCCAAACCTTACTTCAAAGTCAACAAGGACAAGTTTGTGACAAGGAAAAGTATGGCCTAATGATTGTTAGAAAATGTTTGACATTTCTCCCTCTCCCCATCCCATAACCGGCCATACCCAATGATGGGTCCTTTAGGGGCTCTTTTGCAAATTTAAATATGTTGTATTTACTTTTAAATATTTGCGGTTTGACCCATAACTTTTAAGTATTTGCATTTTGGCCCCATCTCTCTTGAGGACAAAATATATTGATATTTATTTTTTGTTTGTAGATTAAACTCATCATACAATTATGCCCATATGTACTAAATCTAATTGATAATTGTTGCATTTCAATTAATTATTTAATGTGATTAAATAGTTAGTAGAATGGTTGACTATGGACATACGCCTTAAACGATAATTGAGCTACAAGTAAGGCCGACAAATTCAAATTGTTTGAACCTTGGGAATGTATTTTAATTGCTATTTCAATTGGACCACAACACGTTAGACGTTAATCTTTCTCTCCCTCTTAGTATATGTAATTTGTTGGAATTTGTACAAATCGGTTTGTAATTCTTATTACTTCTTTACCTCATTAGTTGATTCCCTCTAGTACTAGACTAGAGTTTCTTTAACTATTGGTAAAGATAGATATTAAAAGGGGTTTTCATGAGATTAAAGATTTGTTGGGTCCAACGCCCTAATTAGCAATGAATGATTGTCTTTCGTTTCTAATGGCCTAATGAAAAATGTTTTAATTGGATTGAAAGCACGTAATTAAAGCGATACCTTCCCTAGATCTTATTCAACAATGTTGGCTCGTTGTTGAATCAACCTACAATGTCCATAGTCTTCCAAAGAGCCTAAAAATAACTAGTATTTGCAAAGGACACGATTTATTGTAATATGATTAAATAAATACAATGATGAGACCTTAAAATCCCTCAATCAACATTCAATATTAAGTTGAAAGCGGAGAGGTGTTTTGACACTTCTTCGTGGCCTTCCACCATCGTAGGCTCCAAGCGTTTATGACTCATACACCGCCTTCACCCTATCATGGGGAAATGCAAAGTATGTGCTTATACTCAGGAGGGGTCTATTTCAACATTTGATGTGGTAAAGGTAGGATAAGAGTATGGCCAACATCGTATCATCGTGAGGTCATTCTTGGACCCCTATCCGAACCGGCATGGTGGGTCAAAGCTTAACTAAGAAGAATAGTGCCAACATCATATCATTGTGAGGCATTGTTCTCTAGAGGCCAAAGGATGGGTAATCACAAGAGGTTGTTGTGAATGGGTATCCGTACCCTCTCATTGTTATTTTTGCTAGCCAACATCATATCATTGTGAGGCGGGCTTGGTAATAGTGAGTCTCCCATAACTTACTAGGAGCTTTATTTGAAATCTCCCGGATTCCATTTTGAGGGATATGGGATTTGACTAAAATAGTGGGTAGGTGTCATTCGGTTTAAAGACCTAAATCTTTTGACTTAACAATCAAACTAATTTATTTATTTTATGTTTATGTATTTAGATATGGTTGGAAACACGCTATCAAAGATACTCGACAAGCATTGCCTTGAGGGGTACAATTTCCCATCATGGTACCGTAATATCAAGATTCTCCTAACGTTGGAGAAAATTGTTTACGTACTAGAAAAGGCTCCCTCTCACATACCTCTTAGCCCCGAGGCCACTGAGGATGAACGTGCTAAGTATGACAAGCACGTTGAGGATGATACACAAGCCAAGTGCTATCTGTTGGCTTACATGAATGAGGAGTTGCAGAGACAACACGAGGGAATGGACAGTGCATTCTCCATCATACTCCATCTTAGGGAGTTATATGGTGAAGGGACGCGCAACCGTCGCTTCAGCACTGTCTGTGAACTTGTGAAGACCAAAATGGTCAAGGGAGCCCCAGTGCATCAACATGTACTGAAGATGATTGGACTCATTGAACAATTGGAGAGCTTAGGCACTCCACTTGACGGGGAACTGGCCCAGGACTTCATCTTGGCTTCTCTTTCTGATTCATTCTCGCAGTTTGTCATGAACTACAATATGAATAAGATGGATAGCACTCTCTCTGAGTTACTAAACATGTTAGTAACCGTTGAGAAAACTATGAAGAAAGAGAACGTTGTGGGGACTCTAGCAGTAGCCCACAACAAGCCTTCCTCTTCCAAACCTAAACCGAAAGGCAAAGGCAAAGGAAAGGGGTTGAAGTCATCCACTCCTAAGGCCCACGGAGGAGTGAAGAAAAAGGCAAAGGAACCCAAAGGGATTTGCCACCACTGTGGAAAAGACGGGCATTGGAAGAGGAATTGCAGGTTATACCTTGCAACTTTGAAGGACAAACCACAAGGTATGGTTTTTGTCCTTATCTTCAATTCTAAATGTTAGATCTTCTAATTGTTATATTTGATATAAAATGCTAATCACCTATGCAATTGTATGTAGGTGAAGGAAGCAAGTAGAAGATGGACAAGCAAAGGACAAATGGAATGAAGAGTTCGGCTATTTTTTTGCTATCTACTTAGAAAGTTTGTTAGGCCCTTAAAGATAGTCTTTAAACTTTCTTATTTTGATAAGAACTTATTATGTGGCTTCATATGATGGAAGACCCATTTTTGGTGCCTATGTGAAGGTATATAATTAGTCTCTAATGTAGGGGCTAATTCTTTTGTATTAAAACATTATGAATGTTTAACTTATCATATCAATGTAATGTGATGAATGCCTTCTATATATAATCATCTAAGTAGTGTTATGAATTGAATATTGTCTTGTTGTATTCTAGATGAAATACATAAGAAAAGCGTTTCTTATATTTGGTTATCACTTAACCACAAACCAAGATCACTCTTGGTACAACTAGTAGTTTTGAACAACTAATTGGACATTCATAAATTGTTTTTTTAAGAAATGTCAAATGTGTTAGTGATCGAACCAAGTATGAAGTGTCTAAATCTATAAAATGTTTAAAGATCTTAGTCACTTAATAACAAGACATCAACTTTGTAGAGTTGGAACAATATGCTTAAAGGTATTAAGCTACTCCACAATGTCCTCTACCCGTTTATTTCTAGATTATACACTTTGAATGTATAATACAATTTCTCATTAAGGTCATGAGAAATAGTGGGAGATGAGAAAAGGATATAAACAACAATATGATTGGTTTATAGTTGTCTAAAATTAATAGTACATGACTATTATTAATGAGCTTGTTATTTTAATTGTTAAAAGGCCTCAAGCTCTACGAATTGTTAAAATTCTATGTTGTGTAAGCATTCTTAGAATAACCTATGAATGTTGGTTTCGTCAACCTAACATAAAATGGTTATATGTTGGGAGTTGTCCATAATTCTCTTTTAAGAGAACATGCTGAAAACAAAGCAAATGGACAAGATGATGAAACAAAAGGGAATAGTTTCAAAATGAGTCACAACATATAGTTTAACGACAAGACAATCCGATTTAGGCATCTCTTGTAACTATAATGCTCTAAGTAGTGTTTGATAAAGAATTATATCAACCACCTAGGAGGTATGGTTGAATTTCTGAATCCTTAGTAGGAAACTATGTTTCCACTAATGATTTGGATAATTCTTATATGACTACTTTAAAAGTCTTAGTATGACTAAAGCTTGAAGTATGGTGTTTGACATCATATTTTTTTTTTTTAAATGAAAGGACTTGACAAACCAAGTCACACATTTGGTATTGGATCTAAATCTAGATTTAATCCAATATTGAGGAATTACTTGAGAAGCAATTCTTTTGTGTAAGTTCATTTAAATAACTTGTGATTAGCTAGAATTGTTGAATGTCTCAAAACTGTTGAGACATCATCGATAAGCTAATGGATCTTATTGATTGTCAATAGATCCAACACAAGTTAGTGGGAGCTATATGCATTCAATTCAAGAAAATATATAAGTGTTATGTTTTCTTAATGTCTTGAATGAATGCTTAGTTACAATAAAATCAGTGGGAGTGATGTCATTCTTTTGAGCAACATGTAATGAATGAAATCTATTCGATAGATTTAATGGAATACATATATTGCTCAGAATGACAAATGGTGACACGGTCAATTTTAAAGTATAGACTTAAAATGGACTAAATGATGTTATATGGGGTATTTGAATCTCAAATGTTGAAGATTTGAGAAAGTATTTCTACATATGATATAGAAACTGCTTTCATGACCCCTATAAAGAATTTGTCGCTAAAATCACAAAAGGGACACAAGTATGGACTTGTTTGATTATATCCAAAAGGTGAATAACCATCGTGGTTATCACTTGGAGATAATGATATGTCCCAGGATCAGAACCAACGCAACTGAATGAGTATATTATTACCTTTGAGAAAGGAATGTCAGAGTGAGACTCTAGAAGCGTGGATTCACTTAGGTTATCAACCAAAGTGAAAATTACCCATTTTAACAAATGGATCTTCATGTTGGATGAAGAACTAATCATATGAATGCATTGTTAGTATGGTACTACAATGGTCTCATAGTTGGAGCAATGTTTGCATATAGTATGCAAACGAGATATATGTTAAGACATATATATTAAAGTTTTGGAAACTGCTTCAAAAGGTGTTTCGAATAGACGGGGTTCACTTAGAACCAATGATTGAATCCTAACCATAAGGTCGTTAGTAAGGTACTACGACGTAATGGGGCGATAGCTCAAGCCATGGACTCAAGGTCTCATCAAATATTTGAAAACAAATGGAAAGAGACATCATTAAATATTTTGGAAACATTTAATAAGTAAATCCCTTTTAAGATAAAAGGATGAATACATAACCTAGATAAATTACGTGCTCAAGTTCACTCTACTAGCATCTGTGAAATGCACTAGTGATTGACTTTAGTGCAAGTGGGAGATTGTTGGAAATATGCCCTGAAAGTCAATCTTTGGAAGAAACTTTTCAGACATTTACCGTATATAAGGATAACCCCAAATACGGTAAGGGTGTCACTTATTAGGACAATCTCAATAGTTGATATATGTCCGTTAGTGAATCCAGGACAATGGATTGATGGAAGGAAGTAATCTAATGATGTTAGACTGTAGAGACCTTCTCATAACCATGATGTTCAAAATATCTTCCTCGGTCATGGGATTGTCGTAGGGATACCGACAATCCATAGACTAGTACGTACTATGTCTGCACTTTCACATTGGAAGGATGGAAAGTCTCACCATTCGTGTAGTGACACCATGACAAGTATGTAGGTGCTCATTGAGGGAATGGTGCTCAATTTAATGCAATCGAAAGGGAGTACTTGCATGGAGGTCTACCACATGTCAAGCAAGTAACTCCATTGATTGGAATATGTAAGTAACTGACCAGGACATCATAGTTGTCTTGTGGTTAAGTCCTTAATCTTTTGATTATGTCAAAGGCACCCCAATCGTAGGTGTCCACTGCATAGTTGGGGTTAAGCTACTTAGCCATGGAGGAATGGTCAACAAGGGGATTCTAATCCTCGTTACGAGAGGAAGAATACTCTAAGATATGATTCGGGAATTCGGCCGAAGTAAAGGAGCGTAGTGATGGAAATTGTTCCTTACGACTCAATTGAATCATATAACATGATATAATCACATTAGGGGTTTGACATTGTATCCATACCCTAGTAATGTGATTAAGAGTATTGTGTTAGAGAAGGATCAAATTACATTGTAATTCCAATTGAATAGGTTCTCCTGTAACAAACTTCTTAATTAGTTTGGGGTAGCCATGATATATGTGTAGTGTGTCACCATGGCTTCAGGGATCTTGCTGATGATTAATTAGTAATCAATGAAGATATAGAATTAAAATAAGTTTTAATTCACTAGATGATTGATAAAACAAATCAATTGGATTGATACCAATCACCCTTCTACCGCTCGCTAATTAGAACCTAAACCGATTGTACACCAACACTTCAGTGGTGGGATCAACACGTGGATGATGGAAAAAGCCAACCTTGATTAATTGAGTGTTATATCACTCAGGAAAGTCTAAGAAATCATAAAAGCGATAAAAGATCGCTTTTGGGCTTAATGAAATAAGTTCGGGTTAATCCGGGGCCCATTGGGCTCCCAACCTCTTTGGCCTTTTATTCAAGCATAACATGACTCTCAAAATTGTAAAAAGCCCAAAAGCCCAAATAACACCCTATAGCCTAGCCATGAGAGAGAGAGAGTCGAGTCAATTGTTGACTCAATTCTTTATATATGTGGAAAGTTTATTGAAACTCACATAAGGAGCAATCACTCACTTCACACCATAACTAGGGACGCTTGGGCGATTGAGTGAGTCAACCAAAAAGAAAGAAATATCTCCCTTTCTTCCTCATATACTGTTTCCTGGCCATACCCAAAGGGGAGTGAGCTACACTTCTCTCTTTCTCTCGTGATCCATCATCCATTCCATCACTTGGTGGGTGTGGATCCTTAGAGGTCTTCAAATTTTGGGACTAGGAGAACCTGTGAGGAGTTCCATTTGGTCAAGGTGGAGCAAGCAAGGAGGAGGCTAGGCTCAAGGAGTTCCAAGAAGAGAAAGTTTGGAGGTGGTCCATCCTTGGTCTAAAAGCTAGATCAAGAGGTATAAAATTCTACCTCCACTTTGTTCTTCATTTTTATTTCATCAAATATTACAAACCTATGCTTCTTGAAGGGGATTTGCATGACTATTGCTTTGATATAATGCTTCCTTTGCTTATGCATTTGAATTTTGAATTGCTTATGCATGCTAGTCATTAGAAATCCCACATAAATCTCATAATTTCCCTTCAAGTGGTATCAGAGCCAGAGGTTTATATTTGTTGTGTCCTTTTGGATTTTATGCATATGGGCTATGATTTTATGTTTGACATAATATTTATTCATTCTAAATAAGTTTATCTTTTGTTTTTCAATTGTTGAAAAATGTGTTTCAAGAGTTGAAAAAGAAATGCATACAAAAGTGTTTTGGATGCATGAATGAAGAGTGAGTTTTTTGAACAAAAATTGGGGCTTTTGAACCTTGGGGAGGGCACGGTTTTGGGGGGATTTTTTGGCTTGTGTTTGTGTTTTATTTTGATATATACTTACACACTTTTAAGCTAGAAAGTCTAGCCCTTGTCACTTTTGTTTTTGTTTTGAAAAACCACCAAGAAAGTGCAAATCTTGAAATTGTTTTCATGGTTTTTGTTCTTGGTGTTCATATCTTTGTTCTTACTTTTATTTTCTGTTTTGGGTATGTATTTTAATCTATCAAATTGTTTGTAGATTTACACCATCCTAGATTTGACTAGGAACCCATCCCTCACCCATACCCAAACCTTACTTCAAAGTCAACAAGGACAAGTTTGTGACAAGGAAAAGTATGGCCTAATGATTGTTAGAAAATGTTTGACATTTCTCCCTCTCCCCATCCCATAACCGGCCATACCCAATGATGGGTCCTTTAGGGGCTCTTTTGCAAATTTAAATATGTTGTATTTACTTTTAAATATTTGCGGTTTGACCCATAACTTTTAAGTATTTGCATTTTGGCCCCATCTCTCTTGAGGACAAAATATATTGATATTTATTTTTTGTTTGTAGATTAAACTCATCATACAATTATGCCCATATGTACTAAATCTAATTGATAATTGTTGCATTTCAATTAATTATTTAATGTGATTAAATAGTTAGTAGAATGGTTGACTATGGACATACGCCTTAAACGATAATTGAGCTACAAGTAAGGCCGACAAATTCAAATTGTTTGAACCTTGGGAATGTATTTTAATTGCTATTTCAATTGGACCACAACACGTTAGACGTTAATCTTTCTCTCCCTCTTAGTATATGTAATTTGTTGGAATTTGTACAAATCGGTTTGTAATTCTTATTACTTCTTTACCTCATTAGTTGATTCCCTCTAGTACTAGACTAGAGTTTCTTTAACTATTGGTAAAGATAGATATTAAAAGGGGTTTTCATGAGATTAAAGATTTGTTGGGTCCAACGCCCTAATTAGCAATGAATGATTGTCTTTCGTTTCTAATGGCCTAATGAAAAATGTTTTAATTGGATTGAAAGCACGTAATTAAAGCGATACCTTCCCTAGATCTTATTCAACAATGTTGGCTCGTTGTTGAATCAACCTACAATGTCCATAGTCTTCCAAAGAGCCTAAAAATAACTAGTATTTGCAAAGGACACGATTTATTGTAATATGATTAAATAAATACAATGATGAGACCTTAAAATCCCTCAATCAACATTCAATATTAAGTTGAAAGCGGAGAGGTGTTTTGACACTTCTTCGTGGCCTTCCACCATCGTAGGCTCCAAGCGTTTATGACTCATACACCGCCTTCACCCTATCATGGGGAAATGCAAAGTATGTGCTTATACTCAGGAGGGGTCTATTTCAACATTTGATGTGGTAAAGGTAGGATAAGAGTATGGCCAACATCGTATCATCGTGAGGTCATTCTTGGACCCCTATCCGAACCGGCATGGTGGGTCAAAGCTTAACTAAGAAGAATAGTGCCAACATCATATCATTGTGAGGCATTGTTCTCTAGAGGCCAAAGGATGGGTAATCACAAGAGGTTGTTGTGAATGGGTATCCGTACCCTCTCATTGTTATTTTTGCTAGCCAACATCATATCATTGTGAGGCGGGCTTGGTAATAGTGAGTCTCCCATAACTTACTAGGAGCTTTATTTGAAATCTCCCGGATTCCATTTTGAGGGATATGGGATTTGACTAAAATAGTGGGTAGGTGTCATTCGGTTTAAAGACCTAAATCTTTTGACTTAACAATCAAACTAATTTATTTATTTTATGTTTATGTATTTAGATATGGTTGGAAACACGCTATCAAAGATACTCGACAAGCATTGCCTTGAGGGGTACAATTTCCCATCATGGTACCGTAATATCAAGATTCTCCTAACGTTGGAGAAAATTGTTTACGTACTAGAAAAGGCTCCCTCTCACATACCTCTTAGCCCCGAGGCCACTGAGGATGAACGTGCTAAGTATGACAAGCACGTTGAGGATGATACACAAGCCAAGTGCTATCTGTTGGCTTACATGAATGAGGAGTTGCAGAGACAACACGAGGGAATGGACAGTGCATTCTCCATCATACTCCATCTTAGGGAGTTATATGGTGAAGGGACGCGCAACCGTCGCTTCAGCACTGTCTGTGAACTTGTGAAGACCAAAATGGTCAAGGGAGCCCCAGTGCATCAACATGTACTGAAGATGATTGGACTCATTGAACAATTGGAGAGCTTAGGCACTCCACTTGACGGGGAACTGGCCCAGGACTTCATCTTGGCTTCTCTTTCTGATTCATTCTCGCAGTTTGTCATGAACTACAATATGAATAAGATGGATAGCACTCTCTCTGAGTTACTAAACATGTTAGTAACCGTTGAGAAAACTATGAAGAAAGAGAACGTTGTGGGGACTCTAGCAGTAGCCCACAACAAGCCTTCCTCTTCCAAACCTAAACCGAAAGGCAAAGGCAAAGGAAAGGGGTTGAAGTCATCCACTCCTAAGGCCCACGGAGGAGTGAAGAAAAAGGCAAAGGAACCCAAAGGGATTTGCCACCACTGTGGAAAAGACGGGCATTGGAAGAGGAATTGCAGGTTATACCTTGCAACTTTGAAGGACAAACCACAAGGTATGGTTTTTGTCCTTATCTTCAATTCTAAATGTTAGATCTTCTAATTGTTATATTTGATATAAAATGCTAATCACCTATGCAATTGTATGTAGGTGAAGGAAGCAAGTAGAAGATGGACAAGCAAAGGACAAATGGAATGAAGAGTTCGGCTATTTTTTTGCTATCTACTTAGAAAGTTTGTTAGGCCCTTAAAGATAGTCTTTAAACTTTCTTATTTTGATAAGAACTTATTATGTGGCTTCATATGATGGAAGACCCATTTTTGGTGCCTATGTGAAGGTATATAATTAGTCTCTAATGTAGGGGCTAATTCTTTTGTATTAAAACATTATGAATGTTTAACTTATCATATCAATGTAATGTGATGAATGCCTTCTATATATAATCATCTAAGTAGTGTTATGAATTGAATATTGTCTTGTTGTATTCTAGATGAAATACATAAGAAAAGCGTTTCTTATATTTGGTTATCACTTAACCACAAACCAAGATCACTCTTGGTACAACTAGTAGTTTTGAACAACTAATTGGACATTCATAAATTGTTTTTTTAAGAAATGTCAAATGTGTTAGTGATCGAACCAAGTATGAAGTGTCTAAATCTATAAAATGTTTAAAGATCTTAGTCACTTAATAACAAGACATCAACTTTGTAGAGTTGGAACAATATGCTTAAAGGTATTAAGCTACTCCACAATGTCCTCTACCCGTTTATTTCTAGATTATACACTTTGAATGTATAATACAATTTCTCATTAAGGTCATGAGAAATAGTGGGAGATGAGAAAAGGATATAAACAACAATATGATTGGTTTATAGTTGTCTAAAATTAATAGTACATGACTATTATTAATGAGCTTGTTATTTTAATTGTTAAAAGGCCTCAAGCTCTACGAATTGTTAAAATTCTATGTTGTGTAAGCATTCTTAGAATAACCTATGAATGTTGGTTTCGTCAACCTAACATAAAATGGTTATATGTTGGGAGTTGTCCATAATTCTCTTTTAAGAGAACATGCTGAAAACAAAGCAAATGGACAAGATGATGAAACAAAAGGGAATAGTTTCAAAATGAGTCACAACATATAGTTTAACGACAAGACAATCCGATTTAGGCATCTCTTGTAACTATAATGCTCTAAGTAGTGTTTGATAAAGAATTATATCAACCACCTAGGAGGTATGGTTGAATTTCTGAATCCTTAGTAGGAAACTATGTTTCCACTAATGATTTGGATAATTCTTATATGACTACTTTAAAAGTCTTAGTATGACTAAAGCTTGAAGTATGGTGTTTGACATCATATTTTTTTTTTTTAAATGAAAGGACTTGACAAACCAAGTCACACATTTGGTATTGGATCTAAATCTAGATTTAATCCAATATTGAGGAATTACTTGAGAAGCAATTCTTTTGTGTAAGTTCATTTAAATAACTTGTGATTAGCTAGAATTGTTGAATGTCTCAAAACTGTTGAGACATCATCGATAAGCTAATGGATCTTATTGATTGTCAATAGATCCAACACAAGTTAGTGGGAGCTATATGCATTCAATTCAAGAAAATATATAAGTGTTATGTTTTCTTAATGTCTTGAATGAATGCTTAGTTACAATAAAATCAGTGGGAGTGATGTCATTCTTTTGAGCAACATGTAATGAATGAAATCTATTCGATAGATTTAATGGAATACATATATTGCTCAGAATGACAAATGGTGACACGGTCAATTTTAAAGTATAGACTTAAAATGGACTAAATGATGTTATATGGGGTATTTGAATCTCAAATGTTGAAGATTTGAGAAAGTATTTCTACATATGATATAGAAACTGCTTTCATGACCCCTATAAAGAATTTGTCGCTAAAATCACAAAAGGGACACAAGTATGGACTTGTTTGATTATATCCAAAAGGTGAATAACCATCGTGGTTATCACTTGGAGATAATGATATGTCCCAGGATCAGAACCAACGCAACTGAATGAGTATATTATTACCTTTGAGAAAGGAATGTCAGAGTGAGACTCTAGAAGCGTGGATTCACTTAGGTTATCAACCAAAGTGAAAATTACCCATTTTAACAAATGGATCTTCATGTTGGATGAAGAACTAATCATATGAATGCATTGTTAGTATGGTACTACAATGGTCTCATAGTTGGAGCAATGTTTGCATATAGTATGCAAACGAGATATATGTTAAGACATATATATTAAAGTTTTGGAAACTGCTTCAAAAGGTGTTTCGAATAGACGGGGTTCACTTAGAACCAATGATTGAATCCTAACCATAAGGTCGTTAGTAAGGTACTACGACGTAATGGGGCGATAGCTCAAGCCATGGACTCAAGGTCTCATCAAATATTTGAAAACAAATGGAAAGAGACATCATTAAATATTTTGGAAACATTTAATAAGTAAATCCCTTTTAAGATAAAAGGATGAATACATAACCTAGATAAATTACGTGCTCAAGTTCACTCTACTAGCATCTGTGAAATGCACTAGTGATTGACTTTAGTGCAAGTGGGAGATTGTTGGAAATATGCCCTGAAAGTCAATCTTTGGAAGAAACTTTTCA
>JAEHOF010000443.1:0-10223 GCA_018257905.1 Gillenia trifoliata | reverse complement strand
TTATGAAAACGCTCGTAACGACAAGCTCTACAACTTTTCTGTAGGGGCTAAGTCGTAAATGTGCCACCGTAATGCATGAAATCATTGAATCGTTTTTAACCGTTCATTGTCGTTTAATTTTTTTGTCCACTATTCACACCGGATTTCTTTTTTTTCAAACTTTCTTTTGTCAAAACATCATCTTTCGTTGGGTGGAGAAAGATGAACGGTTCGGATCGTTGATATCACGTTCGATGTTTTACACATAGGCTAAATATGACTTGGTGTTTATAAAGTTCTAGGAACTATATAACATATAGTTCTATTTGAGGCAATCGTAAATATCGGAACATCAAATCGACGATCGGAACCGTTGATCTTTCTCCATCCCCTGCAAGGATATGTTTCCAAAAGAAAAAACTGAAAAAACAAATTCCTGTGAGGAGAATGAACGGTAAATGTAAACGACAATCGACGGCAAATATACAATTCTGTTTTTCATCGATTATGGTGCCCAGTTTTGCAGTTGACATCTTCACGGAAGTTGTAGATATTGTCGTTATGAGCGCGTGTGCGAAAACCGTTCGTCAAATGGAGTCCGTACGAAAATGTTATGAGCGGTCAAACTTCGCAAAAATGGATCGTTGACCGCGTTGACCGGAGTTGACCGGGGTTGACTGTTGACTGCAGTCAACTGTTGACCACTGTTCACTGTTGACTAGAGTTGACTTTTGACCGCGGTTGACTGGCACGCAAATCAAGGCACACGTGCGCACTGCGGGACAACATGCAAAACGGGGATCACCGTAGCGCACGGAAAACGATGCGGGGGCGCACGCACATCGAGGCGCACTGTGTGGCACGCACATCGAGGCGCACTGTGTGACACGCACATCGAGGCGCACTGTGTGGCACGCACATCGAGGCGCATTGTGCTGCACGCACATCGAGGCGCACTGTGTTGCACGCACATCGAGGCGCACTGTGTTGCACGCACAACATGCTAAAGGACACGTAAATCGAGGCGCACTGTAGCACGCTTGCGCACGCATATCGAGGCGCACTTTAGCACGATTGCGCACGCAAATCGAGACAAACGGGCACGCAAATCGAGGCGCACTGTAGCACGCTTGCGCCCGCAAAACGAGGCGTACTGTATCACGCTTGCGCACGCATATCGAGGCGCACTGTAGCGAGCTTGCGCACGTAAATCGAGGCGAAAAGGGAACGCAAAACGAGGCGAACTGTAGCACGCTTGCGCACGCATATTGAGGCGCACTGTAGCACGCTTGCGCACGCATATCGAGGCGCACTTTAGCCCGCTTGCGCACGCAAATCGAGGCGTACTGCAGCACACGCAAAACGAGGCGCACTGTAGCACGCTTGCGCACGCAAATCGAGGCAAAAAGGGCACACAATACGAGGCGCACTGTAGCACGCTTGGGCACGCAAATCGAGGCGAAAAGGGCACGCAAAACGAGGCGCACTGTAGCACGCTTGCGCACGCCAATCGAGGCAAAAGGGCACGCAAATCGAGGCTCATTGTAGCACGCTTGCGCACGCATATCGAGGCGCACTGTAGCACGCTTGCGCACGCATATCGAGGCGCACTGTAGCACGCTTGCGCACGCATATCGAGGCGCACTGTAGCACGCTTGCGCACGCAAATCGAGGCGCACAGTAGCACGTTTGCGCACGCATATCGAGGCGCACTGTAGCGCACGTAAAACGAGGCACTGTAGCGCACGCAAAACGAGGCGCACTGTAGCACGCATGCGCACGCAAAACGAGGCGCACTGTAGCACGTTTGCGCACGCATATCGAGGCGCACTGTAGCACGCTTGTGCACGCAAAACGAGGCAAAATGGCACGCAAATCGGGGATCACTGTAGCACGCTTGCGCACGCAAATCGAGGCGTACTGTAGCGCACGCAAAACGAGGCGCACTGTAGCACGCTTGCGCACGCATATCGAGGCGCACTGTAGCACGCCTGCGCACGCAAATCGAGGTGGAAAGGGCACGCAAATCGAGGCGCACTGTAGCACGCTTGCGCACGCATATCGAGGCGCACTGTAGCGCACGCAAAACGAGGCACTGTAACGCACGCAAAACAAGGCGCACTGTAGCGCACGCAAATCGAGGTGAAAAGGGCACGCAAAACGAGGCATTGTAGCGCACGCAAAACGAGGCGCACTGTAGCACGCTTGCGCACGCAAATCGTGGCGCACTGTAGCACGCTTGCGCACGCATATCGAGGCGCACTGTAGCGCACGCAGATCGAGGCGAAAAGGGCACGCAAAACGAGGCACTGAAGCACGCTTGCGCACGCAAATCGAGGCGGGAAGGGCACGCAAAACGAGGCGCACTGTAGCACGCTTGCGCACGCATATCGAGGCGCACTGTAGCACGCTTGCGCACGCAAAATGAGGCGCACCTCGATTTGCGTGCACGCCACCTCGATTTGCGCGCTTCATGTATAGGAATAGTATAATGTATACGTATAGCATAGGTATATACGTATATATGAATAGTATATAGGACGTATATGTATATAGTGTAGGACGTATATGTATAGGTGTACTATAGTAGTGTACGTACGTATAGGTATATAGTGTATAGTATATAGGTATATAGTGTATAGTATATAGGTATGGGTATATATATAGTGTATAGGTATATATATAGTGTATACTGTAGTGATGTACGTATCGAGGCGCACTGTAGCACGCTTGCGCACGCATATCGAGGCGGGGACGCACGCAAAACGAGGTGCATTGTAGCACGTGCACGCCTCGATTTGCGTGCATGCCACCTCGATTAGCGCGCTTTATGTATAGGTATAGTGTATGACGTATATGTATATAGGAATAGTGTATAGGTATAGTATAAAGCATATGTATAAGTATATGTATAGTGTAGAAGGTATATGTATATAGGAATAGTGTATAGGTATAGTATAATGCATATGTATAAGTATAGGTATAGTGTAGAACGTATATGTATATAGGAATAGTGTATTGGTATTCATGTGTATGTATACGTATATAGTTATAGTATAGTATATTGATGGTTTAGGTATAGTGTATATGTGTAGTGTATAGGTATAGGTATATAGTGTATTGATGTGTATGTATAGGTATAGTATATAGTGTATATGTATAGGTATATGTAGTATATGATAGTAGTATGCATGTATAAGGTATAAGGTGTAAGGTATAAGGGTAGAAGGTAGAGGACATAAGGTATAATGTATAAGGTGATGTCCCTTGGGAAGTATGGGTTGTATAGGTATGGATAAAAGTATAGGTATATAGTGTAGATGGTATATGGTATAAGGAATATGTATAAGTATAAGTATATGTATAGGTATATATTGGGGTTTAGGTGAGAAGTGGTGATTTTTAACATAGGACCACATTTGGAAAAAAAATTTTTACCGCCGCGCTGCGGCGAGCGAAAAAAAAAATGGAAATTTTTGGAGCCCAAAAGGCGCCAAACGTCCGTGCCCCCCCCCACAGACTAGTCTGTGCCCCCCCACAGACTCTCACTTATAAGATTACTATTGAGGGTTTTTTGGAAATTTCCAAGGAATATTATTCATTATTTTTGGCACAATTCTAAGGGATTACTATTCATGACTTTTTGGAATTTTGTAAGGGCTTCCCTAAACCATCAATCGCGCCTCGATTTGCGGGCCTAAACCCTAAACCCTAAACCCTAAACCCTAAACCCTAAACCCTAACTAAACCCTAAACAAGTGGAGAAACCCGACGGAGGCCAAAGGTTAAGTCAAAGATGAGCAAGAATGTTGCCAAAGATACAATGACCATGAACTCGATTTGGAAGCAGATTCACTGATGCTCATATTGCAAAATCGAGACAAACAAGAATGAGGGCTCACCGTGAAAATGCCACTTAACAAACCGCCCAATGTGTTCACTTGGATACCGAAGATTAGAACTGTGTGAACCGTTTCTGACCCAAGGAATTCAATAGGAAGGATGTGTTCTAATCAAGGAACTCCGAACTATTGTAATTTCCTTCAGAAATGATCTGGCCTGTAAGGCATTGGAAAAGGAGCTCTTAAAAGATTACGAAGAACTTGAAGAAAGAAGAATCCGTAAAGCTCAGGTTAATAATCAAGGAACCAAACAGAGGGAGAAGAACTGAGGAGGGTTGATGAGGAGAGATTGAGTTGGAACAAAGAAGAATCAACATAAGAACTCGTCGAAAAGAGTGGAAACTACTGATCAATCAGAAGAAAAGGAGAAAAGTGGCGCCCAATGGTCTTTATAATTTGGACCATTACCTTCAACATACTGTGCTCAACCGTTTTGTCAATGCCATCCTTGACAGAGCATCATCCTCGGGCCGCATTGATGGAAAACAGTGGTTCCTCAGAGAAGCTCTTGAAGTCACCTAATGCCTACAAATTTCTCAGGGAATCAATAGTGTGCAAACGTCAAAGCTAAAAATGAAAATGTGGCATGATGAAGATAGGGAGAGAATCACTTCAGATTCCCTTCGTTTATAGCTTTGCAATCAATAACATGAGGGGCAGATATGCTCTAGGGTCGCAACTTTATTCCGAGCTTATGCATGGGGAGTAAGGATTGAAAGGAACATCGTCACATTTTACAAAAACGTGACGCCCATGGTCCACACAAATCCTAACGTATTAATGGCTGCAGCAAAGAATCCCCGAACCTGGAGATGGAAAAGAAGAATACCCGGTGATTCGCACGCCATGCAATGGTGCAAACAGCATTTAGGGCCACACTAGCCTAAGGTTCAAACAAAGGTTTGGCCTATTCATCGAAATATTAACAAAACAGTGGTTCATCGGGAAAGGCCTCTACAAAGATTGGGCCATTCCAAGATAAAGTGCAAATTGATCATCAACCCAATGATCACTATTGAAGACAAAGCCAAGCAAACATGTGACGCCGCACGAAGGCCCAAGCAAAAGCATGTTTGGAGCGTTGCTGGCCCTTGGGGTAATAAGGCCTGCAAGACAAGCAAGCATAGAACTCGCAATGATAGTAAATTTCGGACCTCCATTGACCCGGAAACCAAGAAGAAATCGAGGAAAGAGAGAATGTGTTCAACTAACCGTGAATGACACTGAGTAAGGACCAAAAGATTCCCTACCAGAATAAACACCATCATTCAAAGAAGGTTGGAAGGCGAACATCTACTCAAAATTCGACCTAAAGAGTGGCTTTCACCAAGTCGCAATGGAGGAGGAATCAATTCCATGGACAAATTTTCATCACACTGGAAAGTGGACTCGTAATGAATAATGGTCGGTCATGCCATTCGCCCAAAGAATGCTCCACTGTTATATCCCACATCGACCAACGGAGAGGGGGTGATGTGCCTATATGTACATGCCCATCTCCACTAGCACGAGGCCTTTTGGGAGGCTCACTGCTTCTGATTCATCGAACTCCGGTTAAGCGAGCTCGGGGCTTAGAGCAATCCCATGACGGGTGACTCCACTCTGGAAGTTGCTCGTGAGTTTCGTAAACAAACCGTGAGGCGTGGCCCAAACGGACAATATCGTGGCTACGGCGGAGCTCTGCCTGTGGAGGTGATGTATCGGTATCAAAGTTCACTGCTCTGAGACGGGATAAGCCTATTAGACGCCTGGGTTCTTAAGTGGGGTGGATTGTGATATCCCACATCGAATTGAACGGAGAGGGGGGTGATGTCTTATATGTACATGCCCACCCTCCACCTTAGCACGAGGCCTTAAAGTTTCACTACTGATCTCATCTAACCCGGCTAAGCGAGCTTGGGCTAGGAGCAATCCCATGACGGGTGACCCACCGAGTTGCCTGAGTTCCCAAACAAAACCGTGAGGGCGTGGCCCAAAGCTTTACACACGTGCTATTTGCTGAGTCGGTCCGGATGTGACAGAATAATTGTTACAACCCGTCCTAAAATTTACGTGAAATGACCAAAATACCCCTAGGGTCAATGTTGACTTTTGTTGACCTTTCGTGACGACTTCTGAAAATTTATTTCTTTACATATTCTTGATGTACTCACAGATACTCTAACGCGTGGGCAAGCTGAACTTCAATTGAGTTCGAACGAACGTTTACGAAGCTTTGAAGTGTAGGGGCATTTTGGTAATTTTCCACTCCGTATGGGGAATTAGGTTTTGGGCTGACTGCACAGCAGCCAACCTCCCCCATTTGCTGCACGTCACTTTTCCATTTTCCTCTTTCTCTCCCATTTTCTCTCAAAAGTTCCAAAACTCACCAAACCCTCTATTATTGGTCAATCACAAAACCACCAAAACCGTCGCCCAAAATTCATACCAACGTGATCCTCTCGTCATTTTGGACGGACCAGATCTGAATCTTCAAACTAACCCTGTTTGCTCAAACCATCGCTGAACGGAACAGCTTAACCTGCTCATCGATTTCAGACAATCCCACTAAGGTAAGCCCCCGACCATTACCATTGGCTTTGTTGGATTGAGTAGGTTCAATTTGATATAAAATACGTCAAATTTGGTGCGTATTGAAAGAACTGGAATTAGGGTTTCCTGAAGCTTTCGGCCACTTTCAGCCATCTCGCCACTCTTTTCCGGCCTCAAATAGGTATAAAATATTCTACTCCTTCAATACCTTCAATTTGATATATGGTACGTCACTTGGACAAAGAATGAAGAAGATACGAATTTTTGTTTGGGACTTAATCGGTATTAAAATTCTTATCTCATTAACCAGGATTGGCGGAGCTCCTACACCGGCGAGAGGAAGGAGGAGGAATATCTCCGTAACGGTAACGGAATATTCCTAACGGTTAGGGAATATTCCTAACTGTCAAGGTATATTCCGTTAAACTTAACTGCCGACGTCAGGGCGGCAGAAGGTGGTCGACGTCGCAGCGCGTGTGTGACGTCGCCAGGCGCGCGTGGGCGTGTGACGTTGCTGTGGGGACACGCGCTAGCAGGTGGGATCTCACGTGCTACGCGTGGCGACACAGGTTGGCCACATGGGACCACGTGCCGCCGCGCAAGCCACTCGCCGGCGCGTGGGATGGCCGGCGCAGCGTGGCGTGTGTCCTGGTTTCCGGCGCGTGGCGTGCGCGTGAGGGGGTTTCCCGGCGCGTGGAGCGTTTTTCCGACTGGGCCTTGCCACAGTGGCGGCGCTACAAGGAGGCGCACCCGCGTGGACGGCACGTAGGGTTTTCTGTTCCAAATCGTTTTTCGAGCCCGTCGCTGGCTAACACATTCATATTTTTGGGGGATTCTTTAAGGCCTATTTTTTAATTATTTTTAGATGTCTGACTTATTCCCTAACTTTAAATAGGTAATTCTTCGGCCCGCATACCTGTGGGAGGGCAACTAAACCCTAAACCCTAAACCCTAAACCCTAAACCCTAAACCCTAAACAGAAGTGGAGAAACCTGATTGGAGGCCAAAGGTTAAGCTTCATGATGAGCAAGAATGTTGCCAGCATACAATGACCATGAACTCTGATTTGGAAGCAGGATTCACTCGATGCTCATATTGCAAAATCGAGACAAACAGAAGAATGAGGGCTCACTGTGAAAAATGCCACTTAACAGTCTGCCCAATGTGTTCACTTGGATACCTGAAGATTAGAATCCAGGTGGAACCTGTCGGACCTAATGAATTCAATAGGAAGGATGTTCTAATCAAGGAACTCCTGAACTATTGTAATTTCCTTTCAGAAGAAAATGATCGGCTTCAGAAGGCACTGGAAAAGGAGCTCCTAAAAGATTACGAAGAACTTGAAGAAAGGAGAATCCAGAAAGCTCATAAGCTAATAATCAAGGAACCAACAGAGGGAGAAGAATCTGAGGAGGTTGATGAGGAGATTGAGGCGGAAACAGCAGAAATCAACATAGAAGAACTTGCTGAAAGAGTGGAAACCGCTGGGATCAATAAGGAAGAAAAGGAGAAAATGGCGCCCAATGGTCTTTATAATTTGACTATTACCTTCAACATACCAGGCGTTCAACCATTTTCGGTCAATGCCATCCTTGATACAGGAGCATCATCCTGCTGCATTGATGAAAACAGGGTTCCCAGAGAAGCTCTTGAAGTCAGCCCAATGCCTACAGCCTTTAGGGGAATCAATAGCAGGCAAACGTCAAAGCTAAAAATGAAACAGGGCATGATGAAGATAGGAGAGAATCACTTCAGGATTCCCTTCGTTTATAGCTTTGCAATCAAAAACATGAGGGGCATAGATATGCTCTTAGGCTGCAACTTTATTCGAGCCATGCATGGGGGAGTAAGGATTGAAAGGAACATCGTCACATTTTACAAAAACGTGACGGTTGTCCACACAAATCCTAACGTATTAATGGCTGCAGCAGCAATCCCTGAACTGGAGATGGAAGAAGAAGAATACCTGGCGATTCAGTACGCCATGCAGGGTGCAGCAGATTTAGGCCACACTAGCCCAAGCTTCAGACAAAGGTTTGGCCTATTACTGGAAAGATTAACAAAACAAGGGTTCATTGGGGAAAGGCCTCTACAGCATTGGGCCAGAAACCAGATAAAGTGCAAATTGGAGATCATCAACCCAATGATCACTATTGAAGACAGGCCGTTAAAACATGTGACGCCAGCAATGAAGGCCCAGTTTAAAAAGCATGTTGATGCGTTGTTGGCCCTTGGGGTAATAAGGCCCAGCACAAGCAAGCATAGAACTCTGGCAATGATAGTAAATTCCGGGACCTCCATTGACCAGGAAACCAAGAAGGAAATCAGAGGAAAGGAGAGAATGGTGTTCAACTACAGAACCGTGAATGACAACACGGAGAAGGACCAGTGTTCCCTACCAGGAATAAACACCATCATTCAAAGGGTTGGAAGGGCGAACATCTACTCAAAATTCGACCTAAAGAGTGGCTTTCACCAAGTCGCAATGGAGGAGGAATCAATTCCATGGACAGCCTTCATCACACCTGAGGGACTGTACGAATGGCTGGTCATGCCATTCGGCCTAAAGAATGCTCCAGCAATTTTTCAAAGAAAAATGGACAACTGCTTCAGAGGCACTGAGGAGTTCATAGCAGTGTACATTGATGATATCCTTGTCTTTTCAAAAGATGAGAAGGAGCATGCAAGGCACCTTGAAGAAATGCTAAGAATCTGTGAGAAGAACGGTCTCATTTTATCTGCAAATAAAATGAAGATTGCTGTGCCCGAAATCGACTTCCTAGGGGCTACTATTGGAAATAGGAAGATCAGGCTACAGCCCCATATAATCAAGAAAATAGCAGACTTCAAGGAGGAGGACCTAAAGGAAAAGAAAGGCCTAAGGTCGTGGCTTGGGATCTTAAACTATGCAAGGTCCTACATTCCAAAGCTTGGAACCTTCTAGGCCCATTATACGAGAAGATGAAGCCCCACGGAGATAAGAGGATGAAGGCCTCTGACTGGGCCTTAGTCAAGCAGATAAGGCAACAAGTCCAAAAGTTACCAGACATGACTATTCCCCCTGAGAAGGCCCATATGGTAATCGAAGCGGATGGTTGCATGGAAGGATGGGGAGCGGTTTGTAAATGGAAACCGTCCAAGTATGATAGCAGGAATACAGAGAATGTATGTGCATATGCCAGCGGAAAATTCCCAGCAGTCAAGTCCACCATTGATGCAGAGATTTGTGCAGTAATGGAAGGACTAAACAAGTTCAAGATTTACTACCTTGATAAACAAGAAGTGACTGTTCGCACAGACTGCCAAGCGATCATCTCTTTCTTTAATAAGAGTGCACAAAATAAACCATCTAGGGTTAGGTGGATTAGTTTTGTTGATTTTGTAACCGGATCTGGAGTCAACATGCTATTTGAGCACATAGAGGGTAGCCATAATATATTGGCAGACTCCCTTTCTAGGATTACTAATCATGTCATGAATGCACTCTCACAGGAAAGATGGCAAACGAGCAAGGAAGCGGAAGGCTCAGAGAACGAGTCGCCATATGGCTCACTGGTGGAAGGTCTACCACCCTCATCAATGGACCAATTGGAAGCTGTTTTAATAGAACTTCAGAGTGGGAAAGAGCAGGGGTTCAACACCTCTCAGGAAGAGGAGCAGATGCGGATGATCTTGCCATCCTTGCTGCCCGAGATTTTCTCAGGTATGAAAGATACACGGGGAACTATATGCTCCTCGACGGACAGCCATTATCCGCAGATAGAGGAATACAATTGCGGCATGAATGCTCGGAGATCTACAAAAGGCAGG
>JAEHOF010000156.1:0-43468 GCA_018257905.1 Gillenia trifoliata | reverse complement strand
GATTATTTTGATCTGAGTAATATCATCTGTCAACGGGTAATGTTCTTTCCTATTTATTTGTCTTCAATTCCATTCATTAAACATGATTTGTGTTAGAACCCACTTAATTTTTGTAAAGGTTTTGTGTGAAATAGTTTTCCTTTTGTGACTTCGGGTTATGAATTTTCTTATAAATTTTCTGGGTTTAAAATTTGTGGTTTTTCTACTGATTTCATCACTGTGTAATAAGAAAAATTTTGAATTTTTTCTTTTTGTTAAATTATACTAATTTTGGACATTTGGAAAGAGTTGGGTTATCAAAACAGTCTTATTATAAATCGGTAGTGAGTTAGAGAGTTTGCTAGAAATTTTGGATGGGATGGGATTAATGGAAATTATAGAGATGAATTTGTTTTATAATATCTACCACTATCATTGTGAAATTATCTTGGTTGTCATGAGGTGGAAGTATGTTACAAATATTGACTGAGGGTTTAGTTCGAATAAACCTTGAAACCAACTAGCATATGCATTGATGTTTTCTTTTAAAATTTATAGGGGATGGTGTGAAAATAATACTTGAGCCATTATTGGATTACTTCGAATAAAGCTTAAAACCCTATTAAGATTGTTTCTTTTTTCTATTTGGACAGTTGTTAAGTTTGTTTCGAGAACCATCATTCTTCTACTCAATTAACAATAATATTACAATGGGATATAGGTCTATGCATTGCTTGATTAATTACTTTTATTATTAAGGTATAATTATGAGTATGGTTGTATACAACAATGGATGTGCTTACAATTGCATTGGGAACTCCTGAGCCTGGGGGACGAGTAAGAGGTGTTGGAGGGTATGTGAAACCAAGTACATTCTTTAACTTCCCTAAGTGTCGGATGGAGAGTTTTAAGAAAGTTCTTGAAGAAGACAGAGAGAAAGCAGCAGAGAAGACAAAAGAGTTAGTGTTAGAGGAGCGCCAATTTTGGATTAATCGGTTTCATGATTTAGAGGCAAAATTAGAAGCTAAGGGAGAGGGACCAAGTGCTCCAATCATAGGTAAAGCTCCTAACACTCCTTCTGGCCCCTACACTGGTGAACATGGATTGATAAAGCAAGTTGCAACACAAAAATTCCTAATGTGGTTGATGAGGTGCCAACAAATATGAAGACTGTGGATTTAGTATTTGGTGAGAAGCAGCCAATTGGTGACCAAAATATTGAAATAAGTTCAGAAGTTAAGCTTAAGAAAGTATGTATTATCATTCTCTTCTCTTTTCTGTTTGCACTTTAGTACATCTCTTCTATAGCTAGGAAATTTAATTAAACCATTTAAACATGTTTGTAGCTGGATGGAGTAGAATGTAGTTTGGTGGTAGGCTCCATCGACCATATTGTTGCACATGCTAGAATAGTTGAATGTAATGCTGCCAACCCAACTATTCATTGTCGGCCTTTGGGAGAACAGAATATGCGAGTGTCTATATATCGTGCACTTGATAGTGAAGCTCACTTGCCCTTCCCGGTGGTGATTGGAGAAGCAGAGATTGTTGGCAAAGCCATTGGTTTTATTGTATCTTGGCCAAAACATCTTGTTGTATTAGGGACAAAAGAGAATCGTGTTGTATTAGGAAAGAAAGAGGTACAAATATTCTATCTATTCATAAACTTATTATTCTTAATCTGTGAATGCTTTATAATTAGTAGATTTTTTTTTGTTTTCATATGAGAGAACTAACATATTTGATTGCCTTAACCTAGAAATCGCGGAAGAAAGAAGATAGGAAGGCAATAGATGAACACCTAGTCATAGATGTGCACTCACTGCCGAAGGCATTGAAAATGTCTTACTTTTGTGCAACAGACTCATTGGATGAGGATAAAGGGAAGTATATTCAACTCACAATGGAGGAGGAAGTATTTAGTTATGTTCGTAAATCTTGTATCTTCCACAATGATATAATGAGCTTTTGTGCCATGAAAGAGATTTCTGCCCACTGCATTGTACTGTACATGATGTATCTACATTAAAAAACATCACGTCTTCCATATCAAAATCAGCATCTTTAGTTCAATCTATGCAAACTATTTGGTTGTTTTTTGCATCTTTTATTAATTTTTCAAGTTTTGAATAGAAAAGCTAATTCATCTTATTAATTAGGTACCTATATGATGTGCTGGAAAAAACAAACATGTTAAGAATGGTTGGTTTTGTTGACCTTGCTCTAATTAGTGCAAATGGGTGTGGTAGTGTGGAAGACCGATCACGTAAAATTGCTACTGGTATCTCAGACGCTTGTGATGATTAGATCTTTTTTATTCCTTGTAATTCTAGGTAAGCTTGTGATTCAAAACTAGTTCGTTAATTCTCAATGTGTACTTGGTACATTGATAAGGATATTCTCATGAGCAGCAAACATTGGACATTGACGATTATCAATCCGTGCAAAGGAATTGTTTATTTCATGGACCCACTGAAGCGCCGCTTGACTGGAAATGATTGGAAATCGGTAGTCGATAAGTATTTGTTCCATGAATAAATTAGTATTTTGGTTATCAATATGTGGTTGATAGAATATTGATGAATGATTGTTGTTTTGATGCAGTGGATTAAAAATATTTAACACTCAAAGGAATAAGCATATGCGTAAATTAGTTAAGTGGAAATATTTGGCGGTGTGTTACCCTTGCCTATATATCATGAGATTGCAAACTTATTGTAATTTACGTGTGGTTGTGGATTGTATTAATGTTTTATCTTGTTTAGGGTGTTCCTCAACAACCAACTAACAAGGAGTGTGGCTATTTTGTTATGCGTTATATGAAGGAAATAATTGAAGATGGATGCTCCATAGTTATGAACAAGGTAAAACTTAGTTTAGCTTTAACTTAATTGAAAACTTGTCATATGTGACCCTTTTCATATGTTATGGAAACTTTAGGTAGTTATATTGAGGAAGCATTCTTATTGTTAATTAGATGTGTTTCATAGTCGTTACATTGTCTTTTAATATTTCATTTATCATGTGGCAGTGGGAAAACAAAATGGATAGAACTTACACGCAGGAAGAGATTGATGAAGTGCATGGTGAATAGGCCGATTTCCTGCAAAACTACCTCTAAGATGATTGAGCTCATAATTTTGGATCACGTAGGGTATGCATAAACATTGTGGCTAACTTTTTTGAGTGAACGTTAATCAAATATGGGACAAGGTCTATTCATATATGTGCAGTTCATGGTATTTTTGGTTATCTAGAAAAAGGGTAAATGGATATAAACTAGTCTAGAGCCATCTTTTGTGTAGGATTTAAGGTTGTTGGTTATCTTGTACAAGAGGGGGTAGGATTTAAGGCTCTTGGTTATTTTGGAATATATGTGGATTAAGTTGGTACTATATCTAACGTTTTTGTACTCTGTTTCTTAATCTATGAAGTTGCAATCTGTGTATTTTGGCACCAATGGTAATTAGAATGAATGTTGTAACTGTGTATCAAAATGCAAATTGGCATAACTAAAATTCTTCAAACCGAAATCAAGTGGGATCAAATGCACCATCCAAAACCAAACTAATGATGGCAATCAAAATGACATTGTTTTAGAAATTGTCGTATTTCATACATGAGCACAAAATAGCAAAACACTTTTGTTATTTAAATGGGATGATAAAGATAGGAGCTGGAACCGGGCTGCCCGGCAGCTATACTGATGACGGTTTTCTACATAACTATCGCCCGGGAGATTAGCTGGAAACGATGGTTTAAGAAAACCATCGCCCGGTAGCTATTTGAACCGCTGCCTACGACATGCTCGAATGACAGAAACTCTTTTTTAGAGACAAGACGGCGCTGGGGTGGAAACCGCCATTCGAGAATACAATCCGACGATACTGCCTTCACCGCCGTAAAACTACTCACCCTGACCCACACCACTCAGCGACCTGCCTTGGTGTACGCTTCTACATCTACGGTTTTCCCCCACCGTCGACTAAGGTCTTATTTGTACTAGTGTTATCTAATGATGAATTGGTTGAACTCACCTGAAGAAATTAGAAAGTTTCTCAAGCTCAAGAATTCCAAGGGTCGTGACCAACAAACCAACTCAGTTTGAACTCAATAATAAATATTCATTTCGAGATGTCTCACATGACAAAGCATCTAGGTCTTCTAGAACTAGTGAACGTAGGGGTTCAAAGTGATGAGTTCAATGCCAAGGAAAGTCGAGGGTATGGACACACATTGCTTCCAAGTGTGCCAACACTATGAAGAGAAAGAAGAATAAGGCTAAAGTGAAAGCTACGTGAGCGATAGTGATTCAGAGATGACCGCATCTCGAAAATGAAAAGGATATGTTCACTTTCATAGGAGCGTTGATGAATATGACACCTAAGGTTCATTTGTTGAAGAACCCGACATGGAGGAAGTTTGAGGAAATATTCTAATCTTTATGACATCACCGGTGCAAGTCAAGAAGGATAACTCTAGCTTGAGAAAGAAACTTGCACCCAGTAGAAAGTGAAAAGAAGGAAGTCAAGTTGAGCACTAATCTCAGCTGGATAATGGAGAGAAATTGCGAGAGTCATTGTTAGAGAAGATTCATATTCTTCAAAACCACAATAAACACTTTCTCATCTCGATAAGAAAGCTCTCGAGGATGAACCGGTTGAGTTGAAAAGAAAAATTCAGAATTAAGCATAGGTTCGGGAAAATTGACAAAATACTTAGCTATGGAAAGAGTTTTGGAGACAAAAGAGGTCTAGGATTTGAATCTGAAATGACTACTAGTTCTTCTTCCATCACAAGATTTTGTCAGCCTCGTATATTCCTAGCTTGGAAATTAGGTGCCGATCAAGGTTTTGGTCTTACTTATGAAACATTTACAATCTTTGCACCCGTGTCAAATCGTCAAGACTTTAGTTAACTCTTAAGGAATCCAAGGAATCTAGGAAGTTCATTCCTATATGTCATTTTTGGGGAATTATTGGTCACATTAGGCCTAAGTGCAACCACCTTAGGAAGAAAATTCTTCTCAGAAAGTTTTATGGAACTCTTGGAAAACAAGTCTTAAGGAAAGATTTCTTGTAACTTCATTTGAAGGAGATAAGCTTTATCTTTATCTCCTTGAATTCCACGCTTTTATCCCCGTTTTTTTTGCATGCTTATCCTTATATTCTTTTTACCACACAAAAAAAAAAAAAAAAACTCTAGCACAATTATTATTTTTTGGTTTTTGTTGCTTTTGCTACGGCATCACACATATATGTGCACAAGCATAGTCTTTTTGTTTTGAGAGAAATTAAGGCATGGATCAGGTTTTTTTTGGACAAGTCATAATCATCTATTCTTGTTTCTCTCATGTGTTGCATGCATTAGAATAGGTTTTGATTTTGGGCTGCTACTATTTGTTTTTAAAATGAGTTAACATGCATTACAGTTTATTGATCGGTTTTTACAAAAGATTTTTGTGATGAGTTTGGAAACAAAATGTCAATTTTCTTTATACTATTAAGTGTTATCTTTGAGAGCAAAAATTGATAGCAGCTGTGAGCACAGAAAAGGGTGTTGCTCAAAGGAATTTTAATAGAGAAAAATCTCAGTTTACTTTCTATGGTTTTAGAAGATTAATTTTTATTACCGATTTTTTGTTGTGTATCAACTAGAAATCAATTATGAAAATGTGCCTTGTGATTTTCATAATTGGTTGATTTTTTAAAAAATCATTTGATTCCATACATTCCGCATGATCGCGTTAGTATCTTGCAAAGTTTGAGAAAAGGTGATTAACGGTCCGCGTTAGTGCGTGCCACTTCCACTCGAAGACCGAAAGAGAGACTGCGAAGATAGCGAAGACAAAACCGTTCTTACTAGTATGTGTCTAGTTGATGAGTTTTGTAAGTCTTTCTTCTCTTAGTGATTGTTTTGGCTTGGGAGCCTAAGAATTTTCCCCAAAGGGTAGGTTTTGCCTCATAAATCCTACATCCCGTGCGGCAAGTGTGCACATTTTATTTATCGCTTTAATTGCATATGTGTATGATAGTTTGGTAAGTGCGATGTGGAATTTAAACTGAAAATCGAAATTGACAATTGAATTAAGTTGGAAACCTATTCACCCCCTCTCTAGGTTGGGGAGGATTATTACCATCCTTGGAATTTTCAAGAAGGCAAACAAAAAAGAGGAAGGAGGGACAAACCTACCTCAACCTCAAACCTCATTAACAGGAGGACACGGTGTAAACCATCTCGTGATAAAACCATCACCGAAGAGGGAGGAGGCATCGCTGCCCATCTATAAGAGCTCACCTCAAGTTGGCCAACTTAGCAGCATAGTGCGCTGCTTGGTTTGTGGACCTAAAAGTCCATCTCTAGTGAATTGAAGAAAATTGAAAAGCCATTCGACGAATCGCAACAACAATAGGAAGATGCGCTAAGAACCCTTGCACGTGCACGGTTAGAAACAATATCAATAATAGCTTAGAATCACCCTCAATAATGGCATGATCATTGTGGAGTCTGCGAGCCAACTCCATCCCTGCCAATATAGCTTCAGCCTCGGTTTCTTCAGAAGAAGCTCGAAACTAGGAGATTTTGCCTCCCATCGATTAGCAAACCCTCGAGTCACGAATGATAATACCCACCTTGGCCTGATAGGTTTTAATCCATGCGCCATCCACATTAATCTTGAAAAAGAGGGAGTAGGGGCAGTCCACATGGGAGGTGATGAGAAGATTTTATATTATATATTTGTCTCTATTCTTAGTTTATTTTGGTTAATATTTTGGAAGAATTTTGATACTTTGAATTGTATTTTCAATATAGGACTTTCGACTTTTCCTGAGCAAAACATAATCAAATGGACGAATTTTGAGTAATTCTAGTTGGAGTGACGTTCGTGAGTCACCGAGCATGATCATATCACAATAGCAGATTTTTCCACCAAGCAGTTATTTTTTGGCAATAACATAAAGGAGCAAAGGCGCAAAGGCCGGGAAAGTCACGTTTTTGGGTTTAAATTGCATTTTTGGAGCCCAAGATGACTCAGATGGATTCGTGGCCTTTTGGAGATGTGTTCAGAACGTTTTTATCTTTTAAAACAAGCTACCTTGGGCCGGATTTGGAGGAGATTTGGAGGCTAAAACGTGGCTGAACAGTTTCTATGCGGAGTCTTCTAGACACTAGACCTCATTTTCTTAAGTTATTTTATTATTATTTAGTTTCCTAGTTGGAACAAAAGACTATAATTTTAGGGATTGTGAGATGGCATAGCAAAAGCGACTGCTTTTGCCGCTCACAATTAAAGAGGACGCTTTTATTCTTATTCAACTTTAGGTTATTGGAGACTCTCTATCTTAAGGTGTTTTCTGTATTCCTTTTCTTCTTAATAATATTTCTATGTTTTTATGTATGAATATGAGTAACTAATTTCCATTAGCTAGGCGAAAACCTTAAGCCTTAGTCATGAATATGTAGTTTTTATTTAATTGCTTATGATTGATCGTTAATTTACACGTCTTCAATTATCGATCAATGCTTTAAACTATCTAACCGAGTAATCCCTATTCTTAGTCCAAGGCCAAATGAGTCGGTCTCCATTCTCAGTAAGGTGAAGAGGAATAGAGGAAATGATATCTCTATCTCGATTAGAAATGATAAGGGATATAGCATCAAGTCACCAAGACCTCGCGTGTCACTCAAAGAGGAGACCATAGTTGGAATTGGTCCAGGTTCACTCTTGTAGGAGTTAAGCGAGAGGAGCTGATAGGAAGAAGTCAATTATCACTCCATATACGAATCCGTGAACCATCACCAACATGCCATTTGTAGCCATTCTAATGATATTCATACCTTCCACTCAAGTGGCAGTGAGAAGATCACCCCGAGGAAAGTATCGAGCTTAGAACACGAACCCAAAAATCATTAGAGCATCTTCCAGACCTGCTTAGCTAGGAGAGTAGCGTTGAAGTTTTCCAAATCACAAAACCCATGCCTGTTGTAGATAAATATAAACATGTGTTAAATGTGATTGTGTAAATCCTAGGTAGATATGGATTAGGCTATTCCGTTCGTTAAGGATTAGTATCCTATTGTACTTGTACTTGTATTACTATAAATAGCAGCACTCCGGTATGTGGAATATATGAACCACATATTCCACATACACTGCGCTCACCAAATTCTCTATTCCCCTTCCTCTCTCGCGCACTCTTCACTAAAAATCGTCCACAACACGCAGCCGCACGCCTTTCCGCCGTGCTCAAGAGAATTATAATGGAGTTTTGATCATCTTCAATCATGGGGAGTATTAATTTCAATAGTTTTTACTTTTATTTATTTATTTTTATTGAATTAATATATTGCTATTGATTCAATTTTCCCTCTTATTTTCAATCATGATTCAACGCATTGACGATGGAAATCCGAGTTGAAAGCAACTCGCAAAACAAATTGTTCAACAATCATCATCGCAATCCAGTTCTTTCTAAAACACGGTCTCGATTGTCGATATTTTGTCGACTCCGATTGCATGAATCCTTCTCACCATGATGCATAACCCACCCTTCTCGCTAAACGACTATTGATCTTCGCAAATAGTGTTAGCACTCCATTACTAATATATCCGAAATATATTAAGTGAATTGATGATCGTGTGAACGAAGGAAAATCAAGGGTTTTTCTTATTTTTTTTCGCTTTTCTACAAAAACATCAAATTTCCCCTCGTTTTTCAAAAAAAAAACTCGGAAATTCCTTACCGAAATTTTTTCGTTTTTTTGAAAAATAAAGAAAAAAAAAAAAAAAACCCTAATGAGCCGAGCCTGACCCGAGCTCTGGCCCTCGCGCCCGGTACCGCCGGACTCCTTCCTTTCCGCCCGCGCCCGCCTGGCGCCCAAGAAGCGCGCTGTGCCCTGCCGCTTCCTCTCGCCCGGCCCGGGCCAGGCCACCCATGCCAGCAACTCCGCAGCTCCCCGCGAGCCCCCTCGCCCGTGGCCCTTGGCACTCTCTTCCTTCCTTCCTTCCTTCACCCTGATGGGCTTGATGCAAGGGCAGCCCCCGCCGGGCTTCGTTTCAGTTCAAAATTTTTTTATTTTCTTGCCGCCGCTGAAATTTAAAAAATAAAAGTCGGGCCTCGTAGCTCCAACCACGACTCCACCAAAAATTATTTGGGTCATATTTCGCAAAACCCCAGCCCCGTACCTATATTTCACTACCCATTCACAATATATGTTAAAAAATTTATTATTTGTATTATTTTTGTTCTATATATATTGCGTTTTGATTGCGTGTATATATGAACTCTGAAGTTCATAAATCTCGAACCCGTTTCCCCGAATAAGTGCCATGAAACCCGGTTTCCTTAAAATTAAAGACCCATGAAACCCGTAGTTTTCATGAAAATTTAAAACCAAACCATGTCTTAGAAACCCGAATGTTCTAATTCTTATGATTATGGAGAATTTATTTCCCATAAGCACTAACCACAATTTGTTCCCTCCATCTAGTGGACTTTCGAACAAGAATAAATTCGACTTCACTAACATGGTAGTTATGGAAGAAACTAATTTATGTGGGCACAAAATTGTGAAGCTCCACTTGACTAATGGTAGTTGAGAAACATTGAAGCCAACAAATGACGTGGATAGAGCCAAATAAGCCTCCGCCATGATCTTCATCCGAAGACCCTATGCCCGAAGCATTGTAAATGGAAGCAATCCTCAACGACGCAGGATTCCATGGCTCTTGACTCACTCTACTCTGATCGCTCTAATCATGCAAAGATGATCTTGCCCGAAGAAGACACACCTTGCCCGAAGCAAGACACACTTTGTCAAAAGCAAGACACACCTTGCCCGAAGCAAGACATATCTTGCCCTGACACAAGGCATGATTGAACCCCATCCTCGTGAATAGGTACAAATTCTCGAAGTTTATAGAATCCGATTGAATTTTTGACCGGAGAATATTTTTCTCAGTTCTTCCATACCTCAAAATGCCCCGAAGAAGACCTTAGAGAGTGGAGGTTCACTAAATTCTCGGATCTCGATACTACCACTTTGCTCACCGAAAAAGCACAATGAAGGAAAAGCTTACACCCCGGCTGATTCTACCGGAAGGTACCGAACCCAAGTGTGATCCAAATTCACTGAGCCTACCGAATGGCATGGTGACCTCGCCTTCCGCAGTCTACCGAACGGTATAGACGCGGCTGAAGTCTACCGAACGGCATGCCCTACTGGGTAGGGATGTACCGAAGGTCTTGCTCGTTTCGGCTGCAGGTGTACCGAACTTTAAAAGGCTCGGTCTCAACGAGGCCCACCGAATCTACTCTTCATTCTTCGGCTGGAGAGTACCGAATAGTGGTAGAATCAGGTCAACCAAGGGGTGGCATCACGACCAAACATGTGATCCCTTGGCAACCAAAAGACCCAAAACTTCAAGAATAAGGGACAAAGTATTCCCAACCCTCAACCGTGCAAAATCTACCTCCATTTTGATGGAATAGATCATTGGCTATGCACTTATTTGTGCCCCCTACCAATGCTGTTGAGGAGCACTCACTCCCCGTAATCAATTGCGGAGACTAATTTTGCTTCACCTAACACATATGGAAAAGCAAAATTTTGACATGGAAGGCCGTCCGTCGGTCGAAACCCCTATCTTTTCGGTTTAAGTTAACAATTTTTTTTCTTTTTGTTCGATGATTGTTTTGGTATTTGCTTTAAATTTTGTTGGATATTATTATGGATATTGTCCTCGAATATGAGTTAATTGAATCATGTTTCTTATACATGTGACCGAATTCAATTAACATGTGATAAGGTATAAATGCGGGAAGTTAGTTGTCTCGGATGAACGTGCTTACTCATGCACACTAACTTCATACCTAAATCACCCCTCTAGCAACGAATTCGAGTCTACCTAACCCGATTAAGGGCAATGGCACCGCACCTCGCTGTATTAATGGTACCGAATTACTGGCTAAGGGGCCTTATATTCCGCTCCTAAGAACGTCATTGAGTTATAAGGATACCCGAGCGAACAATGATCATAAAAACCACCGTAGAAAATAGAGTGATGTATCTTTGCATCACCTTCCAAAATATGAAGCCCGAAGCTATGTTTTAGGGCCAATGGGCTACCTCCCAACCGGGACATGCCATAGGCGGGCTTGAAGCCTAGTGATTCTTGAGAGCAGCCATTTCTGCTTTGGCACGAATTTGGGCTGGAACATCTTTCAGTCAAAACACGATGCAATATGTTACACAATGCATCATCTTACCTCGAAGTAAGGATTTTGTGCCTACAAGCACAATTTGCCAAGCCTCGCCGTTGGGGAAATTGGATTTTTACATCATCCCTATAGCAAAGTTACTACATAACCCCCTTTCACGTGGATCAAAGTGGAATAATGTGACTCTTCCAACCAAAAATGCGGACCATGTAAATATGGTTTTTGGTTGATATATCGACACAATGGTCACATGTCTGGTCCACATACACATTGCCGCTAAACTTCCCGGCTAATTCTTACTTAAGGGCTCACCACCCTAATTATCCCATAAAGTCTCGAAGCATCGGGATAATGCCGTGAGAGAGTTTATATCGAACAATATTTCGATAAGTATTGCATGTTTTGGGGCTTGAAATTGAACATTGAATTCCCATGTTCAACCCCAAAACAAATTTCTGTGTTTAATACAAAGCGATTATCACTGATCGCCCGACCTTGGTGAACGCACCAAGCTTTCTTGCTTTTCGCCTAGGGCTATGCAATCTTGTATGCCCATGTTGGTCCGCCCGAGCCCATTGCTACCCGATACTTTATAGCTGCTACAATTGGTTACCGGGTACGAACCTCGATGTTTCGTATTTACGCATTTTTGGGGTATGCACCTTTCGCCATATTGCGTCGCCGCAATGTACCAATATGGGTCCTCGCTAAAGAAGGATGTGAATCTTTGTCGATTGTGATTCTCCTCTCGAATTAGCTCTCTTTTAGAGCCCTTGCACGATCTATTTACCGCCATTTTGCGGATTGTCACTTCGATGAGACAACTCTCTCCCGGGCCGTTAGGAGATAAGAACGTCAACGTTCCCCAAGAACGTGCGCGAATTATCGTGACGTCCCCACTATGTCTCATCTCGATCCCCATATTCTAGATTTCGTGAGTATTGCTCCGTACGCTTTCTCTTATCTAGATAAAGTGACGAGATCACATATACCAAACGCGCAAACATGCTCGGCAAGGGATAGACGTATTCTAACGGACGCCGAGTCAACATCCCCGAAGGGTGTGCCGCCCCCGAAGGACGGCTCGCCGCCCGTTGGATGGCCCGGCACGCCTCGACGGCCAGCCAATCAATCCTGCTCTACCGAAGCGACGTATCATTCCGCCTCGAAAGATTCACCTCCCTAGAAGTGGAGAAGTATGGCACAAAAATGAATCCCTTCCTCGTTCTCGCTATCTCAAACCATTCCACCTCATGAAATTAATCCTAGATTATCCCGAGACCTCGTAGTCTTGGTCCATTATGCATGCATGGATTTAGCTAATGGAATTTGGAATGAGATTATCATCGATGATATTCACGTATATGGTAGCTACCCAAAATAAGTGAAAAAGCGAATCCATATCGAACCGTGTCTGCTGATGAATGCCGACTTAACCGATTGGTCAAACCGAAAACAAACAATCTAGGTCGAATCCCCGATTCACTTAAGTAAACGTGAAAGTTGTTTGGGCCTCGTAGTTCCTACACTTCCACATGTGAAGCCCGTTTGCTACAAGTGGGTTTTGTGGTAAGGAATCGAAATGAGAAGAATGAAATAGTGCAATACGAAGCACGCCTTGTGGCGCAAGGTTTCTCCTCAAACGCCCGAGATTGATTACGAGGTGACTTATTTCCCCGTAATGGACGTTATAACGCCCCACTACCTTATCGCTTGGTAGTTTCCGAAAACCGAATATGCAGCCTTTATGTACGTGGTTGTAACGCATCTTATAAATGGGATCTTGATACGGAAAATATATGTGAAAGTTCCCGAAGAACTTATCGATCGATTCAACAGTTCCCAGACCACGTAACACCCCTCTCTTATTGAATCGAGGCTTTCACTTACGCGATTGGAACAATCCGAGCGGATGTGGTATACCCGCTTAAGTGAATATTTGATCGGGCTAGGGATATGTGAATAAACTATGCCCCCGCGTGTACAAAACCGAATTTGCCGAAGTCAGCAGCCTTCATGTCGTGACATAAATCTCACTTAGACTCCTAAGAGCTTGAGAAAACCGCCTCGCACCCGAAGTCGGAATTGAGATGAAAGATTTCTTTGAAAACTCGTTTTTATGTCTCGACCCGAAGTTTCCCGAGCAAAGTTCAGATGGTATTCCGGTCCACCAATCGAACTACACCTGTAAGGTGTTGCCTTTGAGTACACCTCCCATGATCGCTCATACGCTAGATGCAAATGAGATCCTTGAAAAGGTCATGGAACTTGAAGTTCTATATCTAAGTTCAATTAGCGCTATTGTACTTAGCTCATTGCATTATGCATGACATCTCATTCGTTGTTGATCTTTTTGCAAGATACAACACGCGCCTACACGCTACCACCAAATAGGTGTTAAAGACGCTCGTTACTACGGATTTTGGGCCATTCTATCCCCGGCGCATCTCCTGCACTAAGCACAACCCCTGGTTACCGAATGATGCTTAGCCTTAGATAGCTACGCTGATACGTACTATCCATCCGATCCGCACAAAGGCACGTTCCAAACCTGACATGTCTTACCGTTAGGAACACCGCGCAAATACCTCGAGGTTAACCAAATAGACCTAGTTCAAGCATGCTCCGAGCTCATCGCCATACACGAAGCCACACGTACATGGGAGCATATTCGAAGCACTGTAATTCTTCATCCTTTGTTGAGTTCCAACAACGATCTATGAAGACAACGCCGTATGTATCGAATTCCGCGACTATAACATGATACATCCAAGAAGTCAAATACCAAGCATATTAAGTGCCTACATTACATCACATGAGCACGAAGAGAAGTCAAGCATATTCGATCCGAAGACAACCTTGTCGACCTCTCACGAAGTCATTGCCAAGAAGCTTGTTCGAGGATTTCATGTGCAAATTTTCTCATTTGCTACGCTTGTAGTTCTCGGGGAGTTTCACAATCCCTGGGAGTATCCCGGGGCATACCACTTGACCTTAATGTACTCTTTTTCCCTACGAATGTGATCATTTTTCCCATTGGTTTTTAAGCTGCCCGACTAGGTTTTAACGAGGCACCCATTCCGGGCCGGTCATACCCTGTGTGTTTTACTACTTACGTTCAAGATGTTAAGTATCGATATCGTGACAATCCCTACTCTTTCTCCTAGACTATGGGTTTTGGTCCCGTCTTGGGTTTTACCATAGCCAGTTTTGTGAGAGTTTTTATTCTTTTTATATGCAAGTTCCCTATATGAGACCTCCGGGAAAGTGTTCCCTCTAATGTGCCTACGAGACGACTTCATCAACTATGATCATCTTGAAGATCCGATGCGTACATCTACTTGAGTATTTGCACACCAAGGGGAGTGTTGTAGATAAAATAATATAACATGTGTTAAATGTGATTGTGTAAACTTGTGCGTATACGGGATTGCGCTATTCCGCCTTTCGCAAGGAAGTATCCTATTGTACTTCTGTACTTGTATTACTATAAATAAAGGGCACCCGGTATGTGGAATAATATACATGAACTAATATTCCACATACACTACAGCTTCACCAAATTCTCTCTATTCTTCGCGCACCCTTTATCCTTTTTATCACATAGGTTTTTCCATGCCTTCCCCAAATGCACCTTCAAGCCTCCCCGATTCACTCTCGCCCACCAAAAGCTGCTCAACGCACCACACAGCGCCGTGCGGCAATTCTGTAAATTTTGAAACAAGACATTGATAGCAAGGCACACCCATAGCCGCAGTATTTTAGCAAGGTTTGAAATATCGCACACATCGCGTTAATATAGCTCGTTATGTCGCAGAACGAGCAATTTTGCGACATAACGCAAAAATTTTCGCAGAGGTCTTAAAAACGTACGCGATTTACGTGATATCGTACGTGATTTATGCAATTTACTTTATATTGCGCGATATTTAACTTTAAATAAAAATAAATAATAAAAAACCAAAACTTCCCCAAGGTTTTGGGGAAAACCCCAGTTTTCTTCTCTACCCCTTTACTTGTCATTCAAGAGGGGCGTGGAAAGAACCACAATCTTCTGGCCTTTGATTATTTGATAAGTTAAACTCCCTTTCTTGAGAAAGTAAACGTGTGCCCTAGTCTAGAGTTACCCATCAAGCCTTCGGTGAATTATTACTATGATTTAGGTTATGTGCAATTTTGTTTATATTCGCTTGGATACTTTGATTAGATATGAATATGATATAATGTGATATGGTTGCTCAAATAGCTCATGGCGTAAATTATTGTAAAATTATATGTGTTTTTGGTGCTAGTATATATATATATTTATATATTTATTCATTACTATGTTACGCTATGTAAGTATCAAATAACTTACGTGAAACCGCTACATAACGTGATTACTGCATAGCGAAACCTCCCAAGCAACGCCCACGCGACACCCATTTCAAACCTTGGATTTTAGCAATACTTCTCAAAATTCTCTCCTTTTGATTTAGCTTTCCAACTTTGAATACGACTCAAAATTCTCTCCTTTTGTGGAAATTTTCATGTCGACGAGCCGAGACTCCACTACAACACCGATACTGCCCCACTTAACCACCTCGCACAATCCTTAGGTGTGGGGTTTTATCACAAAAGGTCTCGTGTTAGTTAGAGAGGGCATTTCTATTTAAACTACTTTCTTGGGCTTCCTCGGCCGATGGGATAACAGAGTTCCAACACTCCCCCGCACGTGAGACCCCATTTTTAAGGGACACACGTGGAGATCCACATCGACAACCACGTGGAGCCATGCCGGACTCACCCATCTCGCGAGGCCAATGGGGACCCACCCAATCACGTGGTACCTTTGGCCTACGTGGAGCCATGTTAGGACTCACCCATCATGGCGAGGCAAACGGGACCCACCCAATCACGTGCGTATGGGCCCGCCCGGCTCGATACCGTAGAAATTCAGTCGACGGGCCGAGGCCCACTTAAACAACACCGATACCGTCCCCACTTAACCACCCGCACAATCATCACGCAGGGGGTTTTATCACAAAAGGCCCCTGTGATTAGTTAGAGTGGGGTAATTCTATTTAAAGTACTCTTGCTCCTTCCCTCCTCGTCCGATGTGGACAATTGGTTTCAACAAGCCTCGCATGTGAGACCCATTTGAATGGGTCACACATGGAGATCCACACATCGGCAGCCACGTGGAGCCATGTCGGGCTCACCCATCGCGCGTGGCCAAATGGGGACCCACTCCGATCACGGCATCTTCGCCTCCACGTGGGAGCCATGTCTGGGACTCACCCATCGCACGGCCAAACGGGACCCACCCAATCATGTGGCAAGACGTCCGTCCCCCGGCTATACCATGTTGAAATTGAAGGTGTTGATAAAGGAAGATAATATTTCATTATAATTGAAAAGTTGTGGCAGACAATGAATATATACACAATTAGAGAAGATAATGACCCAACCCGATGGACTACCGTATCTCGATGACTAACCGATGAACTACATACAAGGGTATTCGAATGAGGGCAACAAACTGGAGTGTTAAAAGCTCCTAAAGTAAGAACCTAACTATTACACACAAATCACAACTCAGGACTCCTTAGGGTGGCCGTTGCACGGGAGATCCACACATCGGTAGCCACGTGAGCCATGTCGGGGCTCACCCATCGTGCGGGGCTAAATGGGGACCCACCCAATCACATCTTTGGCTTATGTGGAGCCATGTGTGGACTCACCTATCGCACGCCTGTACCTGCCAATTTACGTGCATAGCATCCCGTCCCCGCTTGATACATGTGGGAAATTTTCGTGCCGACGGGCTGAGGGCTCACCCAACAACAGCCGGAGTGAGTCGCCCCCACTTAACCACGTGCACAATACCCGAGGATTGTGCAGTGGCTAAGTGGGGACAATATCGCCTGCCAAGCGGAGCGACTCCGAATCTCGTCGACCTAAAAAATTTCTACACCTTTACATAGCACAAAGGCCTCACGCTTCGATCTCCCCAAAATGGAAGGAAGACCAAGATATTTCCTGTGGTCGCAGGAGGAGGGAATTGTAAAGGAAAGCAAATAGAAGAGATACTATCAGTATAAGCGTATTTGGGCTGAAAAAGATCGACGACTTCGAGTAATTAATACATTGACCGATGCACAATAGTACTCGTCAAAAATCTCCACCAAAATTCTGCAATTTCCTTCACTTGCACGAATAAAGAATAGGGCATCATCGCAAAAAAACAAGTGGAAATAAAAGGGCTGCTCTGATAGATTTTTATACCCTGCAAGGAGAGATGATTAGTAGCATAATAAACTCTTCTTGATAACAATACCTCACTCACTAAGAGGAATAGATAAGGCGATAATGAATCTCCTCTTGTCGTAGCCCTAGTGGGAGTAAAAAACTTCCAGGCCTCCCATTGATAACCACCGAAAAAGACACGGTAGTAACACACCCCATGATCAGGGAACATCCAACCCTCCTCGGAAACCCAGTCTCCTCATGGTTTCCTCCAAAAACTTGTATTCTACCTGATCATAAGCCTTGTTCATGTCAAGTTTAAGGGCCAATTGATATTTTCCTCCTCTTTTGTTAATATATAGAATTGACTCATGGATACATGCATATCGATTATTGATTAATTTCATGACATCCACTTATAATGTACTTATATTTTGTAATAAAAAACTTTGAACCGCGAACTTAACTTCATGGTTTAACAGTCTTCATGTGAAGGTTGTGACCAAAATTGAATAATTATGATATGGTAATTTTATGACCCACTATAAAAATTTTACGTCTATATATTGTAACAAGACGTGCATTACAACTGGCATTATTAGTGTTATAACAAAATCGTTATGTATCATCTCCATTGTTATGTACCTTGGACTATAAAGTTTGATGATTATGATGTTAGCTTACAAATGATACCAATACCCTAAAAAAAAACACCAAGAACTGCTTGCTTATGTCATGATATGAGATAAAAGTTAGGAATCCACCTATGTAATAGAGTTGATCCCCAAGGTATTGAGCAGCGGTGTAGCATCGATCCCCCAAAGATAGTAAGTCTTTTTCCTTCTTATGAAGAAAGGTCGACTCGCCGATATTATATTATATTTGGCGATATTCCAAATTAGCTTTTATGTTTGTTTCTTTGAGAGAATTTTGATACTTCTTTGTTTGTTTTTACTATAGATGGATTGAATCGGCTTTGCATTAAAATGAACAAATTGTGGAGTTTTGGAGCTAAGAAGATTATGTCAAAGTTCGAGCCTTAATTCTAATACGCCGCTTGGACGCAAGAATAATCAAGATGGATTCTGGGACAGATTCACGTTTTTGGCTTATTTGGCATATATGATTCAAGATGACGTTTTTGGGCCGAGGTTTCTTCTACAAAGTTGTAGAGGACGTTTTTAGCTTTCCAACGACATATTATGGGCCTCCACTCGGAGCTGATTTGGTCGATCAAAAGAAGAATTTTCTGCAGCAGTCCAAGTCCTTGTTAGGAAAGGATTATGTAATTTAATTTATTTTTATTTCTGTTTCCTGATTTTTGTAGCCCATTTTAAGTAGGATTTGGTTTTTCTAGTATTATATACAGTTGAGTTTTCTAGGGTTTAGGGGGAGAAACGAATTTGGAGATTAAAATTGTGGAGAACTCGGCTCAACTTTTCTACAACGGGTGTTTTCTAAACTTTTATCAATTTATTTTATGATTTCAATTATGATTATGCGTAACTACCCTCTTCTTTCCGTGGTGAGGCCTTGAGCCTTTAGCATGACTATGTAGCTCTTTCTTCAATTGCTTACTTATATTATGCATGCTACTTTGAATTGGCAACACCTAGCTTAAAACTATCTATTTATCTTAATGCTTGATCACCATTAGGATGTGTAGACAAGTAATTGGATGCAATTTATGTTGGAATATCACCCCTTAAATTGGCTAGGGCTTCTTGTGATTGGATAAGTGTAAGTTCACTTAAGGCGAATATCACGCTCTTAAGGGTTGCATGGTTTTTCAAAAGGTTTTCAAGCAAAACTTAACGAGTCTTGCATGTTCATATTTGATCCTCGAATATCACAAACGGGTTGCATGTTAGATATACGTTCTAGCTAGAATATCACTAGTAGAATATGCACAGGAAAACCTAACCTCTCAAAGTGCACGGTAATTCATAAGTAACTGGTAGAACTATATAGATTGTTATCGGGTAATGGCCGAACTCTAGAGTTTTTTATCTTTGATTTTTGAGAATTGTTGACGAGCTTTATTTTTAATTATTTAAATTCCCAAGGAATTTTCATTTATTTTTATTTATTTTGTTATTTTAAATTCATGTGATCACAAATTTCTATCTTTTGTATTAAATAATTAGTTAAGAATTTGTTCTAAATATAGGTTATTTATATCGCCCTCGTGGAAACGAATTGCTCGAGGTGCTATACTACTTATAACCTTGTACTCTTGCAAGCATATTTTTAAGTGATTTTTGCCTAAAATTTGAGTGTGGTAAAATTGTTATCAAAGGCCTTTTTCAAAAAATTATAGAATTTCCGATTAATTATTTATCAGGAACCTACTAGTTTGCTCATAAGTGGTAAGGAGTCGTTCTCTATAAAGTTGAAAGAGTTTTGTTGGAAAGAAAAACATTTAATATATTTCAAGGAACTTCACTAGTTTTTAAACATTTTAAGAAGAGACAGAAACACAAAACAACTAAAACCTAACCCAAAAAAATGGAAATAATTTTTAAAATACCGCCATATCCCTAATAGTTATGTTTAAGCTGGTCAGAAAGCCCCGCCCCACATAACTTCAATGAAATTAATGTGTGCCATCACCAACCCCAACCATTTTTGCACCGGCCTAAATATATGTATAATCAATTTTGTATACTTTTTAGTAGAATCAATTTTTATAGTTTTAGTAGAATTAGTTGTATAATTTCAACAAAACTACATACATGCCATCACCTCAACCCCAACTCAAACCATTTTTTGCGTAATCGGGCCAAATATATGTGGAATCATTTTTGTATACTTTTTAATAGAACCAATTTTATAGTTTTGGTAGAATCGCTTAGGTACTTTCAACAAAACTACATACATGTCAATACCCAACCTCACCAATCATTTATGCGTAAGGCCACTATATGTAGAATCGCTTTGTATAGTTTTTAGTAGAACCAATTTGTATAGTTTTTATAGAATGAATTCCAACTATATAGAGATTTAGCCAACACGAGGCCGACACCATCTTCACTCCGTAGGCTCTGCAACTCGCAGCCCACATGCATGTGCCTATGAACTAGAAATTGCGACAACTTTCAACAACTCGCATCAATAAAAATCAACAACTATCACAATTGAATTGGCCACAATTTCTAGTGGCAAAGTAGGGCTCAGTAGAACAAATGGCTTCCGTCTTCAAAATTACCCAAGAATTTACGATCACTTCAAACCGAACTCTATATTCAACGACTCAAATCCCCATAGCCCGGGGCCTCTCACTCCTCCCTACGTGAGAGCCCCAAGCTGTGTGCAGTCCCCGACATCAAATGACCACCCTTCGTAATTCATTCTTTATTAGTTTTTTTTCCCTCAGTGGCCCATTTGGTGGGTCGATGGGTTTGAGTCTTAGATATGATTGGATTGGCAAGTGATTGGTCGCTTGAATCTCAATCCATTGTCTGGGTAAAAACACTAAGCTAGATGGAACTAGATTGGATTTAACTACCCATTGTTTGGTATATACAACACGGGACTTAAAATTTTCATTTATTTTTTTTTTTTATTTTCATTATTCAATACCACATATACTAATTCCAACAAATAAAAGAACTAAGCAAATTTGATAAAGTCATCTACGAAAGTACCCAAACAAAGTCCAAATTAAAATGTCAACCTTAAAATTTTAAAAATCCAACTATAAAATATAACCAAGTTCAAATTAAAACACAACCTCAACAAAATTAAAATTCTTAAACTAAACCAGATAGAAAGTACATGACAAGAAACTACTTAAATCATGAACTCTATGATCGATCTCCAAGGAGTGTCCTCACATACTCGAACCTATCTTCACCTTCATCTAGCTGGGTCTTGAACAATAACAATACTTGCCGGATCCGCAAACAAGGTAAGTAAGGTAATCCGATCCCCAATAGAAAACCCCATCTTTGAGCTCTTCTCCCACAAACTTATGGTCATCGCCGCTATACTCCTTCAACCTATCAACTAGCTTTAGCACTTTAATCATGGCCTCCACCATATTCTCTAGTGCACTAGCAATTTTTCCCAAACGATCAAAATCCTTTGTTCGGTCTTTCCTTTTCTACATCCGTATGCGGGATGATGAATTAGAATGAGCTTCGAGTCACCTTTAGTTTGATGACTTCCTTCAACCCATTGTAAGTTTCCGTGATGCCTCCACCTCATCATCATCGCCATCGCCATTCATACCACATATCCGAAGCGAGCTAAAGATCTTTTCCACTCTGCACAATCATGGCCAAATATACATTGAAACCTTCAAAACCTTGAAAAAGATCCATTCCACCCCAGCATCTTTATGTACCTACAATAAAAAATATAATAATATATCCAACATTGTAACAAAGGTCACATATATATTGACAAGAAAAAAAAACAACTTATAATAAGAAAATGACAATATTAGAAAAGTGAATACCACATAAGCTTCCCATGCATCATCACTCTCAACCTCGATTAATTAATTCTTCCTCTCATTCCAACCAAAGTCACTCTTTGGTTAATCAAGTCCACAATAATACTATACTCATTCCCTTCTCTTCATTTTAGATTGTATGTGCGTATTAACTCTAATAATGGTATTTGGGCATAATTCCTTTTAGTCTTTCTTACCAAGCTCAAAGTACTCTTTTTGAATGTGCGTTGTCATAGCAATTTCCAAAGCAGCAACCATTTCTTCAAGGACATTTAACAATGCATCCTCCTCATAACTTCCTAATTATACTTGGAGCCTTAATCTTAGCCTTACTCTTACCAATTCCTTACTCCGCCATGTTCAATCTTGCAAATTTCTCATTTCACACACGCTATATCACTATGATTTATAAATCTATCTAGCAAACTCAAACGAGTCTCATGCCTAGAAAGAGTATGATTTTTTTAAGATAGAACTTTTCACAATACCACGACGTCGAGCATATACGACGCACAATATCATTGACACACAAAAGAGCTGTTTCTCTAACTCTATTGCAATTAGAGTTGTCACAATCTTCCTCTTTCTCTTTCGATCCATGTCTAACTATTTCAAAGAGAATACAAACAAGAACAATCAATATGTATCTAATATAAGAAAACATAAAAAAGTCATACAAAGAAAAACATGAAAAAGAATTAAGATGATCATGCGTCTCTCTCGTTGGAAGCAAACTCTTTAGTTTTAGCACACCAAACCATATTAGAATTATTAGTATTAATCAACGATACTACAATGCTAAAACTATATTCAACATCAATGTATACTAGAATTATTATTATTAATCGAATTAAAAGCACTTTTGAGGCAGAAACCACTGCTGGAATTTAAAGATAAGTTTGAACTTGGAAGCTCTCATACAATTCCATCATGCAAATTGGAAATTTTCAAAGGTAGAAAAATGTTGGAAAATAATAATATGCATATGTAAATAAATCAACCCCTCATTCCGTAGGAGCATAAATCATCACATAATTAGAAGCACAAAACCCAAACTAACGAATTAAACATACAAAATTCAAAGCAATAGAGAATTAATAATAAAGAAAATTAAAATAAAAATGAAACAAATTAAATTAGGAAAAAAAGAGCAAGAAGGAGAGAAGAGAGACGAGCCGAGTTACTTGAATGGTGTTCTTTGAAACGAGGATATGTGGTCAAGCTGGGCACGCTCTGATTGACCGGACTCGGGGACTGACTATATTCTCGACTGACTGGACTGCCTTGACCGGCGGTAAGCCTGACTAAATACCCACTCCATGTTTGGTGCCGCACTCCGATCAAGAAGTCACTGTCAAAATGCTGGATGACCTATGCTTCAGCCGCACGACTAAAAATAATTATTTTATTATTTATATTATAAAGTGTAATTATTATTACATCATTAAATTTTATTCAACATTGTAATATAGGAGCATCTAATTTTAAAATTTTTATTAAAAATAACAAGGAGTAAATTATAATTACTTATGAGCCATAACCAACAATTTAATAAACCTAAGTCTACTTTTGTTGTTTTGTAAATTTTATGTCAGGATCCGGATTTAAGAAGAAATGCAAGATGAAAAAGCAAATTGAAATGCTACTATGGATGCAAAGTCATAAGTTTTATATATATGCAATAGTCATCACAATGACTTAGTTACATGTTTAAGTCCATTCTCTATTACCTTAAGGTCACAAAGAATAAGACCGATTAGCATCACTAATTTACAAAAATACATATTAATAAAGCATCCACAATGAAAGATTAAGACTTATGCAAGACCACAAGCAAACAACATGTGGCTTTCATGCTAGCATATATGATATAAACATTTGTGGTGCTTCCAAAAGTGATGCAATCAATTTCATCCAAACCTACGCCATGTCCTCAAGATTAATAATAAGCAAACCTGCTCAACATACACTTTATCGGGTGCCGCATCCAAAGACACAAGATGGAAATATTTGGTGTCCGCATCCAAAGACATGAAGATGGAAATATTCGTGTCGCATCCAAAGACATGAAGATGGAAGTATTTAAAATAAAATAAATAAATAGTTGATCAAGTTTTGTGCACAATCTAATTATATCACCTAAACAAATACTTTGTTCAGAATAGAATAAACATACTTTGTTCAGAATAGAATAAACATGAACATGAGTTTAGAACAAATAGATAATTCTTTTTACTCTGATGGAAATTGGATTACGATTTTCATGACAAGGAATAAACCATGAATATTTCTCTACACAACTTTTCTTAAATCCAATCAAGGGAGGACTGGATCATACAAATATCGAGTTTAATTAGTCGATTAATTGCTGAACAAGGGAAGAAGATTATTCCAAATTGACATAAGCTGCCACCAAGGCATACAATCTCAGATCTGAATCGAAATTCGAAGACAATAACAGAGAGATTGTTCTTATTTACTTCAGTTTGAGATATAAGACATCACAAACAACAACAATAACACCAGAGTGTGTGTGATACCCGTGTTTGGCTAGTGGGAAAATGAAGGAAAATTGTGGATCTTAACACTTTCTGTAACAATGGGTCAATTATTCATTCCAAAAATATGAAATTCTAGTTTCCAAGTCTCAATTAGCAAAAGATTCAAGATTTCGAGCATTTAATTCCTTCATTTTCCATGAATTTCAATGAAATTAAAACCAAAAAAAACAAAAAAAAAAAAAAAACAAAAACAAAATTCTGGGTTCTTGCGTGATATAAAAAATTAAAGGGAAATTGGATTAAGCTTGGATTTAAATTAAAAAGAACCTGCATAAAAAAGACGATGATTTAGAGTAATTTAGCAGAACCCAAATTAGGTTCCTCCTAAAAGATTAACAAATCAAAATCCATTCAAAAATTAGCTCACAAACAACCATCCATGAATCCGATTACCAACGTTAGAAGCAATAGTAGTAAATTTGTGAAACAAATAAAACCACACAAGAATTTAATCTTTTAATTAAAGGATAAGACAGTGGGAGGGAGGGGGAGGAGGAAGGAGGAAGGAGGAAGGAGGGAGCTCACGTATCAAAATTTCAATTGAAATCGCAACGGATTTTGACAAGCATTTCCGGTGCTTCTCACAACAAAAATCGCCTCTCGGTGCTTCACCCTCTCTCCCCCTCAAAGCCTCTCGGTGCTTCACAACAAAATCAAATCAAAATAATGTAAATATGATCGAAGCACGAAGATCGATTGAGAGGAAGAAAGCATGAAGAAGGAGAGGAAGAAAGATCGATCGAGAGTGAGGCTTACCTATTTCCCGTTGATCTGTACCTGTGATGAAGCTCTACTATACAATCCCACTTAGCGCTGTTCTTATTTAGCAACACCCCCTTTCACCTCGCTATGAAGGCGAGCGAGTGAGGGATTTTGATACCTAAATTATGTGCCCCACTTAAATTGGCCCCTCTTCCCCGTTGGAAAGTGCCCCTAAAGTCAATCTTTAGAAGAAACTTTCTCAGACATTTATCAATATATACGGATAACCCTAAATACTAGAAAAGGGCAAAGCTTTCACTTCTATTAGACAATCTCAATAGTTGATATATGTCCGAATAGTGAATCCATGGACAATGGATTGATGAAGAAGTAATCTAATGATGTTAGACTACGTAGACCTTCTCATAACCATTATGTTCAAAATGTTCCCCGGTCATGGGATTGCCGTGAGGGATACCGGCTAACCAAGACCAAGACGTACTATGTCACCCACATTGGAAGGATGGAAAGTCTCGCCCATTCGTAGTGACACTATGACAAGTATGTAGGTGCTCATTGAGGAAATGAGTTCACCGAATACAATCGAAAGGGAGTACTTGCATGGAGGTCTACTCACATGTCACTAACTCCATTGATCGGAATATGTAAGTAATCCTTTGACCCGAGACATCATAGTTGTCTTCATGGTTAAGTCCTTAATCTTGATTATGTCAAAGTCACCCCAATCTTGAGAGGGTGTCCACGGCATGTTGGGGTTAAGCTACTTAGCCATGGAGGCAAGTGAATGATCAACAAGGGATCTCTAACTCGTTACGAGAGTGAAGAATACTCTAAGATATGATTCTGGAATCTTTCGGCCGAAGTAGTGAGTGTAGTAATGGAAAGTGTCTTTACGACCTGCCAATAGAATCATATAAATTTTGGTATAATCACATTAGGTTTGACATTGGTGTATCCATACCCTAATAGTGATTGAGAGTATTGTATTAGAGAAGGATCGAATTACATTGTAATTCCAATTGAATAAAGTTCTAACAAACTTCTACATTATTAGCTTGGGTAGCCATGATATATGTGTAGTGTGTCACTCATGGTTTGTGGGGATCTTGTGATGATTAATTAGTAATCATCAAAGAAGATAGAGAATTAAAATAAGTTTTTAATTCACTAGATGATTGGAACTAATCAATTGATTGATACCAATCACCTCACGCTCGTTTCACTGTAAACCTAAAACGATTGTACACCGAATACACTATAGTGGTGGGATCAACACGTGAATGATGGAAATAATCCTTTGACACCGAGTGTTATGATTAATTAGAAAGTCTAAGGAAATCATAGAAGCGATAAAAGATCGCTTGGGCTTAATGAAATAAGTTCGAGCAATCAGGCCCATTGGGCTCCCAACCTCTTTGGCCTTTTATTCAAGCATAAGATGACTTGAAATTGTAAAAGCCCAAAAGCCCACTCAACACTCTTTTGGCCGGCCATGAGTGAGAGAGAGAGTGAGTCAATTGTTGACTCACTTCTTTATATTTGTAAAAAGTTTATTGAAATCCACACAAGTCACTCCACACCATACTTCACACTATAACTTGTATGGCTTTGTGATTGTGTGTGTGTCAAAAAAAAAAAGAAACAAAAAAATCTCTCTCCCTTTCTCTAACCTACACACCCGCCAAACCATGGAATTGAGAGCTACACTTCCTCTCTTCTCTTGTGATCCATCATCCATTCCATCACTTCAGGGGTGGGATCCTTAGAGGTCTTCAACTTTGGGGACTAGGAGAACCTAGAGAGGGAGTTCCATTTGGTCAAGGTGGGAGCAAGCAAGGGAGTGAGGCCAGGGCTCAAGGAGTTCCAAAGAAGAGAAAGCTCTTCGAGAAGGGTCCATCCTCGGTCTAAAAGCTAGATCAAGAGGTATAAGACTACACCCCTTCACTTTGTTCTTCATATTTTTAGTGTATGCATCAAATATTAACCTATGCTTCTTGAAGCGGGATTTGCATGACTAATTGCTTTGATAATTTAGCTCCGTTGCTTTATGCATATGAATTTCCGAATTGTATATGCATGCTAGTCATTAGAAATCCCATACAAATCTCATAATTTCCCCTTCACTTCCTACCAAACATGGGTTAGCCAGCCTTATTTAGCATAGTCCAAATTAAATGGTGGCCTTACCAAACACATGGGCCGTGATACGTTTGCCTTCCCTCTAGTCTCACTGCAAGCTGCTTCAACAAATTCATTGAACAAAACCAAAGATTTAACACATCAAAACCAACAAATTCAACAAATTCATTCAACTTTATTTCAACCAAAACCAGATTTAACACACCAAACCAACAAATTCATTGAACAATCACAAAACCCGTAGTACTGATGACCCATAATTCAAACAAGCAAAAAAGCTCAATTACAACCATTTACAACCATTTACACAATAAAATCTTTAAACTAGCAAAAGCCGAACCAAATTTCTTCCAAAAACAAACAAAACTCAAAAATGAAAACAAGCTATTCGTATCCCAAATTTTCGCATCTATAAGATGTGAGCCGCATAAAACGTACCTATGGAAGAAGAATTGAGCCGCAAACGAAGAAAAAATGAGAGTTCGACGAAGGAAGAAAAGCAGGCAAAGCAGTTGAAGCGAGAGAGAGACATTGCGTTGAAGCAGAGAGACATGACTTTGTAACCCTATGTGAGGATAGGGTTAGATAACCCACCGAGTGCGGATTCATAACCCATCATGCCGCCCTATCCATCTCATGTTTTGACACAACAAACAATATATTGGACTTAAGTCCATTTTTAATTGATCATAACCCCATCCCAACCCGTCCACCAAATGTGCCCCTACACACTCCCGAAATCCAAGCCCCACAACAAACCGCCATTTCCACCACACAAAAATCCTTTCTTTTCTAATTTTCTTTTTCTCAATTTTCAAAACCAAAACCCACCCCCAAATACTTAAAACAAAATCCATTTTCTTTTTCACCCAAAACGAGATCCCCGAGACCAACTTCCAATGGTGGCCTATGGCCACTAACAAATATTGGCCTTTGGCCGAAATCGTATTTTCTCCCTAACTAAGGTGGCCCAAATTTTAGGCCAAAAATTGTTAAATATTGTTTTAGCCTTCAATATTTTTTCCTCATAACTTTAAAAAAATATTTGTTTAGATTAACTTTCTTAGCTTAATTTTCTGAACATTTTGACCTAAAAAATATTAAAATTCCGATAAAGTACGAAAATGAATTTGGCGATTGCGCATTTGCATTTGCCTCTCCATGCTTGCGCATTTGCAACTTCTCTGGATTGCTCTCTTCACTACAATGAAGTAGTTTGTCAAGCTTTTCTCATACTTCTCGCTAGCCGAATCCACTTTTTCCCTTTTTCTTTGCTTCCTTTTTCTTATCCCGCTCCGGGCTGGCCTTGCTATAGATGAAGATGGACTCTCATCTACAAAAATCACCATCAAGATCAACACTTGTGCTAATGAACACTCGTACATACCATCAAGAGCTCGTAATCAACACTCGCATAACTAAGTGGGGACACCGTAATCGGCCACCTCGTACATACCATCAAGAGTTCGGCGGGCTTGCCTGGGCAATGATGGGGAGATGTGCTAATGAACACTTCATAGACCCGAGACCAAAATTCTTGAATATTTTGGTTTGTCCCGGTAGCACCATCTTCAAGTAATATTGATCCATGCCTTGCACAAAGCTATATATCTTCATCTTTAGACCAATTTGGTAATTTTGTACTAATTTTTTGGCATCTTGAAATTTTTGGAAATGGATAGAAGAAGAATGAAAATTTGAAGTGGGTAGAAGAAGATTGCTAATTTAGAAGTGGGTAGGAAATTATTTAGAAGTGGGTAGAAGAAGAATGAAAATTCTGAAGTGTGTAGAAGAAGATTACTAATTTAGAAGTGGGTAGAAGAAAAAAATGAAATTTGATGAGGAAAGGGAAGGAAATTGATTTTTTTTGTGTGGACGTATAAACTGGAAACGAATGGGTATTTATAGGGTTTTATGAAGTAAATTTCCCCAACAAATATTTTTTATTAATTATTTTAGCCGCGATTTAAATTTGGGCCGTTGGATGATTTTTTTTATGGTTAGATTTGATCTCATTTGATCACACCCGTTGATTACAAGTAAAAGTTAAAAAAAAAAAATGTTTGAAACCAATCAGTTGGATGATCCAACTGGCCGACACTTCGCCCGTTGATCTCCAATCTGGGTAACTTTATGGTGGCCGACAAAGTCGGCGCAAGCCTTGCGCTAGCGTGACGTCACCCCACCATCTCACCGCCGCGCCAGGCGCGCGCGCGTGCGCGTCCCATTGCGCAGTGTTGCACGTGTGGGCCGCCCACTCCTGGTGGGCTCACGCAGCTTGGCCCCCGCCAACTTACCAATTTGGCGCTGGTTTGTGCCACCCTGCGCCATTTCTCTACCACCATCGGGAGAACCAGAATCCAAAGCTACAAATTTAAAAATATCGGGCCGTCACCATTGGAGATGGTCTGACGCCATAAACCTCCCCTTTATCCCCTTGTAAAAACCTCACCTTTAACCTTGTTTTCACCTGCCTTCTTCTCCATCCGAGATCTCTGAGCTCAACCCCCCGTAAGACCCACTCTCTCAAATAGAATTTTTACGTAAGCCTTTTCACATTTTCGCCAAATTTTGCAGAAAAAGGCAGCACCTGTTCTCATTCTGTTCTGTGGGAGCGATTCCACTTCTCAGTCACGGTTTTCTGGGGTTTCTCCATGGCGGAAGCACCATTTCTCTTGAATCCTTTCCCCGACGACGACACTAAGGTCGTCAATGCCCACCTCAATGATGATGCCAACGACGGTACTGACCATTTTTCTTTTTTAAAAAAAAAAATTGGAACCAAATCGAACAGATAACACGCTCCAGAGAAAAGAAGGGCAATTTCGTCAATTACTCACCAAACCAAAACGCCATGATGTCATCTTAAAATTTGTATCTCCTTAAAATAAATTAAAACTTGTCTCAATTCAAAATTGGTCTATAAGTATACCTGTAATTTTCTTCTTTAACTATTAAAATTTGAAACTCATATCGAAGATACCGAAAACAAAATTGAATTTGAGCGTAAGCCTCATCACTAGCCTCTCGCACCGTAATTAAGTAGGAAATAGAGTTTGTCATGGTGATGTTTGAACCTAGATTTGTCATTCCCTCGCTCAAGTCAAGGCGCATTCCTCAACCCGGGCCTCCCGTTCGGCACACGTAACACCCCCAACGCACTTTCAATTGAGTTAGATGAGCTCACTCCTAGCCGAGCTCTGGACGAGCACACGTCGTGATCATGGTTAGGGTGGTTCTGCACTGCTATCGTACTCAAAACCCCACCAATTATCATACCAAACTTTTAATATAGCAAAAATCTAGTACTATTACCATACCAAATTTTGTATACCAATTTTGATATACCATAAAATTTGGTTGGCATGGTATGTTAATGGTATTGTACCAATTTGGTATTTGGGCTATTTTTTTTTTGGGCTAAGCCCAAAGCATTTTTGCTTCACTTTTTGCTTGTTAAGCCAGCAGCCCACATATTAGGTGAAACTATTATCATCTTTAATTCTTGAAATAATCTAATATAGCTATAACCTATAACCAAGATTAATCATTCATTATTATTTCACACACATTTAGTAAGTCGAACCATGCATCAAGGATTAAAGATAAAACTTAGGGTTATAAAACCAAATCAAATAGAAGCTCAAGACTTCAAGTTGCAAAACTAAAATGAAATATATTAAAATGTAGCTGGCTGCCATTCTCACCTCTGGGCGCCTTATCTTTACACTCGACTTTTTACAAATTATATTTTTATTTACCAAGTTATCCCTTGCAATGACTTAAAAGACCTATAAGTAAAATAAAAAATAAGGTGAAATAACAGGGTATAAGGAATAGAAAATGGAACCGGAAGATTCAGCATTCTCGGTGGTGCCACCGTCGACAGTTCCAACTCCGCTGCAACAGCTCTTTGCTGCGTGCATACATGTTTCAAAGGCCAAAACCGTTCATTTGCCTATCATGTGGGAACCCGCCCAACCTGCCACCACCCATCCCTGCTTCATAAGAGGCTTTAAAAAAACCAACCATTTTATATGTTCCCCGGAGTCCCCACCCAAATCTCATCTATAGCTTCATCTCCCCTTCATCTTTTCTAAAACTTTAAAATACACAACCACTCATTGAATTCCACACATTCCTCCCTTAAAATCCAAAAGAAAAGTCAATTACCCAAACCTAATTAATGTTTTTTATTTTATTTAAAATTATGAATATCGGTTCTTTCAGTTCTATAGCCAGGAGGTTAGACATCATCTTGAGCCTCTGCTGTCAATAATCTACAATGCTAATTTATTCAATTGAATATTGTTGGTTTGATGTGAGGGATGAGCGAGACTATGAGGGGACCGGAAGATGGGCGAGTGTGAGGCGGTTTTGCTGCCATAGTGGTGCTGTGATGGTTGGGGCTCCCAGGTTGGGTGTTGGGAGCTGGTGCAGGCACTGCGAGTCTGCGGCGGAGTTGGGGTGTCGAGGGCTGGTATCAACTTAGGGTATTTTAGGAATAATGGTGGGTGGGAAAAGAGTGTTCTTATTTTTTAACTTGGGGTGGGCTTAACAACATTCTAAAGATAAAAGTTAGTAATTTGTATAATAAATATAATTTTTATATAAATAATTAAATATATCATATATATATATATATATTCGGTACAAAGCATTTAATATTGTCTGAATAAGTTTTCGATACCAATACCATATCAAATATTCCGACTCCGTACTCATTACCGTTTGTCACAAAATCTCGTATGATACGGTATGGCAATAGTATGGTACGGTAGACTGTCAAAAAAATTCTACTACTAGTCGTGGGTAATCAAATGCAAAAATTAATGCACATGATAACCACTAAAGGGGAATTGAGTTTCAAAATTTCAAATCCTTAGTCAAATATGGGATCGTATCAAGTCGACGTGCATTAAATCTAGACAAATTTTAAGGCTGATGGAGACAATCAAAGCGAGAAGAATTGTAAACATTACCACCCTCATTGATCAAAGAATAACTTCGACTAGTATAAATTCACCCCCCAGCTCATCGTTAAGGGTCCCCGACCAAACATAAAACTCATTTTTAATTTATCTCCACCCCACGCCGTTTTTATCTTATTTTTATTCAAACAAATAGCCCCCACATAGCTTTCTATTTCAAATTAGTTTTCTCACCTCAAATTATTTTCTCGCATCTAGCGTAATGGTATTTCCTCCCACACCAAAGATAAAAATTATTTTCTCAAGACTGTAGCAATTTTGTATTTTCTCGTTAAATTCTTACATTTTCGCATTTTATTTTATCCCGCAAGAGAAGTATTGTAACGAATTAAGCTACCAACTTGATCCGTTTGACAAGTTCGCTTTGGGTTGATGCGATTCTGCCTCCTTATACATTCCATCTCATCAAATCAATCCACCAAATTTGCTTCCACTCATCCATTCACTCAGCATGTCCATACGAACCACCACGCCCCCATCAACCACTAAAATCCATTTCACTTCACTTTTCACAAAACCACGCCCATTTCACGCCTTTATTTAAAGTCCTTGCACCTAAGGCACGAGAACCTACGACCAAGATGAGTTCCTTCCTTGGTCCACAATGACACTGGAAAGAAGTCAAAACAAAGCGTAACTAAATCAATCCTCTCTTTACTCGCTGGCCTTGTGGGCAAATGAAGCTGGAAGGACCAAGAGATCCCAAAACTTCCTTGGCTTGTTGGCCAAAACCGATTTGGAGACCAACGGGTGAATATTGAAATTCCAACAACAACCACAGTTGAATTTGATTAAACTTCCTAATCTGTTATGCATGCCCAAGTAAAATATAAACAGGATGAGTAAAACAGAAAATAGAGAAATAAAAAGAATATATGCTTATCCAGATCTCTTTTGTACTACGAAGTCCCTGACAAAACCATCTTCACGTTCAAAGCTAAAATGAGGCAAGGGAGAGGTGCCATCAAGGCCTTTGGTGATCGGAGTAGGCAACGAACTCCTGACAGTGGTTTCCTGTACTTTGGAGGATTGTCTTCTGATAATAACTCCTTCATGGGTCCATGCTAAAGTTTTGTCGATGGTAACATCCCTGTGCAAAAGAAGCTCGCAACAGATACCCTCGGACCTGCGTGGTTTGCCAGTACTGCGTTCTACGCTCTGAATCTATCATTTGATATGAGCTGGAAAGAAAATAAATTCAACTTGTTTACACTGAAAATATCCATTGAGGCTTCTAACAAACTTAAAATACCAAACTAAGAAAATAAGTCAACGAATTTGAGACATTTTAGACTATGTTACAATACCATAAAAGCTTTTCTCCATTTTGTAGTCTTTCAGAAAACTCAATGGCACGAGAGAGAACTTTTGAGTCAAAGAATGATTCTAGCAAAGGGATTCCTTTGGTGAACCTGTCCTATTTTGGTTCTATTTAGTTTGTGTAAAGACGAAGAAACAAATTCTATTATCTCTATTTGCTACGATGGCAAAGATCAAATTATCCCTATGCATCCATGTTCTTAATCATATATTTAAAAACTTACTTGTATTTCTTGAAAAGATGAAGAGTATATACATACATATTAAAGTTTTGTACTTGCCTGTAGAAGATCTCCAACTGTTAACCACTAGAGCCCCAGGCACAGGGGGAACATCGATCCACTTGTTGTGATGAAGAACTTGGAGACCACTGATATGATCTTGAAGAAGAACAGTGAGGAAGTCATTGTCTGCGTGCTTGCTTGCCCATAGTCAAGTGTGGCTGTGGACAAAGCAGGATAGTAATGGCCTAGAATCACAAGCCCTCACTACAAGCAATCTATGTCATTCAAGTGGGACTCGGCTTTAGGCCAAGAGCCTCGGACAACAACTCGAACAACAACTTCCCCAACTTCATTACTTGCTTGGAGTAATACCTAATAAGTATATCTCTACAAAATTGAAACACAAAAAGCAACGAGGATGTCATATGCGGTACGGTTACTATTTTGGTTATTTGTGGAAGAAAATCCATTAAGAGGAACAACTAAGAGGTTACAGAAAGATCTGCAAGAAGAGAAGCTTCCAGCCAGAGAGGAGCTCTCTATTCATTACATTACAAATTTCAAAGGAAAGTAAGTGCTATTGGTACTCCAAAAATCTCATTTGCTCCTCATAAGTGTATTTTTTTTCTAAATATAGAAAATTTAGAGTATGAGAATTTTAGAGTGTCAATAACAATTTTCATTTTCAAATTGAATTAATATATTATCTACACAACAAAACAGGACCTATATTTTCATTTCTTTAAGATTGTAACACCAAATTTCAAATTAATCAACAGCTTGTCCCAAAAAGTGATGGTTTCCTTTGGAAACGGTTGACCAAACTTTTACTAAAGGGGGTACAAACGTGTAGGCGAATAAATGGTTGCATCTCACATTGAAAAGGAATGTCAACGGAATCAGAGTGTCAGCTACTACAGGGAACCTCAAATTGACTAGTACATTTGGGGTAACGTTGTGGGTTGGCAAGCACGTTTATGAGTTACATACCTGCATACTCTGGAAGTCTTGGTGGCTTCCTAGGATTAGGATCCATGTAACAAATAAGAAAGTATCCTCCAATTAGTCGCCGGTGCTGTATATAGATCAAAGTTGCCATTGTAGATCACAGGACTGATGGGATCGCAGTGTAAAACTGTTTTCTTCACTTGAGTGTCTTGCTCTCGTAAAACTGACGTACCCCCTTCCCTTTATCTCCTCAAGAACATCAAAAGGTATTCCATGATTGGCAATTTGAAAGAAGCCCTGAAGTCTGAGGCCTTCCAACTTTTGCAACAATCTCTTTGCGTTTACTTGACTATAAGTCGATCAAGGCCTCAAGGTTTATGACTGGAATGCTAAACTGGGTGGCTTCTAATCAGAGCTGATTGTTGACGTAGTGATCATCCGACTCCGGCGGTTGATGAAAATTCTAGAACTCTCGGCTATCCCAGCATCAACAAGACCTTTTACACCTTCCTTTGTGTCAAAACCTTCACTTCGCTTTTTCCGGTCGTAAATTGCTGGAATATCATTTGTATTGGGAGCTACCATCTCCGTTTGTGAAAAACTGGTAAAGCTTAAATTAGTTTCAGTGGATATATGTGAGAGTCTACTAGATATTGTTCACGCCATGAGTGACGTAGGAAAGCTCGCCTCTTGCTTTCCTTATTACTTATCGCACGTGCCCAGCCTCAACGTCACTTCCCCAAACCCTTTCCCAGATCTATGAAAGGTGAAACGTTGAAGGTCCACAATAGGTAACATACCAACGAAATTAAAGCAAGATATTTGCAAAGACTACTAAAGCAAGTTGATGCCAAAGATACTTGTGGCGGCCAAAGGATAATGCCGGCCAATAATTCAATCTTTTGACTTATTTTGGCAATAAAAAAAAAAAAAATAGGCAAATGATTTCACTTGTCAAGTACTCTCGTTGGAACTTCACTGTATTGTTGATAGTAATCATCTTGGTGAGCTTAAGAGTTAACGCTCTGATTTAATAAAAATATTATTATATAAATTTTTTTATACATAATAATATATTATTAGATAAAAAAGACCACTTTCCTTCAAGTATGACTCCGACTAAAAGTTTATACTAATCCAATGAAAATATCATTTTGAGGCAATGAGGAAGTGGAAAGAAACAATGCTTTGGCACAGACGTTGACGCCAAAGGATATACTCATAGCAGACCAGGAATAATGCCAAAATATTGTGACATAATTGGCAATAACAAAAGTAGCTTGGTAAATAATTTATGCACACATTTTCTTTTGTGTACACATTTTCGTTTAAAATTATCTTTTAGTTGTCTTTTTTTATTTTGATTCATAGATCATAAATAAATAATAGTACGCACGAAAAAATAAATAATGCATGGAAATTATTTTTTTAAAACTAAATATATTTTATGATTTATATGTTCATATTACTAATTACTTTTTTTTGTTTTGTCAAACAATTACATTTTAATTATTTAGAGTTCACATAACTAGACAACTCAACTTTTCTGGAAGAAAGGTACTGGGTGCCGCAAGACAACGCCCTGGCACCGATCTCACCATTAAAAGGAGGGAGGAGGAGTGAGAGGTGGAAGCGGAGGAAGCAGACAAGGCGAGATTCAATGCCATGGAAAGACTGTACGGCCCCAACTTTTCATGCGCATGAATATGTGATATTGATTACAAGAATTTAATATAGGGTAGCTCCTTACGTCATGAGTTATTTTTATTTTTCCATTACTCCTTTATACAAGAAACTCGTCACAAGCACAATAAAAAACAAAATCACGCATACACAACTCGCGATTCAGAATTGGTGAATGACTTGGTATATAACTCATAAATTAGTCTCTTTCCTAATATATTTAGGTACAATTTGTAGGATAAATAATTTTGGTGAGACCGCATATTATTTATATCATATCGACGTATCACATGCTTAATTATGCAAACAACATATAATCAAATAAATTTATTAATAGACATGACATGATATCACTTACTATACACCAAAGTAGTATAAAAATATAATATTCCTAGCATTTTCTTTTATGACTGCGTTGTTTCTCGTCCGTTTGGTCCTCGCTTTCCTCTTTCGCGCACGGATTATATAGTGCGGATGAAGGATCGACCGGATTGGCTCCTTTTCTAGCTGGCTTTCTGAGTGAGGTGATTCTCAAGAAGTAATGTCAAGTACTATTCCAAAAAGCAGTTGGATTATAATAATAAATATTTTGACAGATTTACAATACAATTGCGCAAAACCGCTTCATACAAAAACATTCTCAAACAAACCCACATTTTGCGGTATAATGGTATTAATATGGGTATGGCAACCACAACCACAGTTGAATTCATTAAGTACTAAGCAGCATGCCACAAAAATGAAAACATGATGAATGAAAGTGACAGAAAACATAATAAATATGCATATCCAGAATTTTTTTGTGGTGCGAAAGTGCTTTCAGATTAAACAAACCAATATATTTTCATGCCAAATTATTTTGTAGATACGGTTAGTTCGTTGCGGTCGCCTCCAGTCCACATCTAAGTTAGATCCTCAAATGAGACAAGGCAGAGGTCCCATCTAGGCCTTGTCATAGAAATGGGCGTGGTAGTCCTCACAGTGGTCTCCCACATTGGAGGGTTGTCTTCTGATAATAACTCCTTGATTGGTCCATAGAGTTTGTAAATGGTAGCATACCTGTGGTGAAGAAGCTCGCAATGGATATTCTTGGACCTTCACGGTTTGCCAATACCCTGTGTCTCTCTACGCTCTTGAATCTGTCATTTGATATGAACTGAAAACCCCAAAGAATTCAACTTAAAAGACCAATTTATGACACTTAATCGAAGAATTCTAAGACATATTATAAGAGAACACTACTATGCCACCAAAGCTTCACTGTCTCGAGTATTAGTAGTTAACAAACATAGATCTTAGTTTACTGATACTCTTCTCTTAATTTAATAGTCCTTTACGGAAGGAAAAAACCCAATTGTTACGTGTGTTTGTTAGCTTGAAGTCAGTAAAATTGTAAATATTCTAGAAAGGCCTTACTTGGTAGGAATAAAATTGTATTTATGCTTTCCTCATTAAGACACGGTTTGTGTCTCTATATATTGTAAACCTTGTGGATTAATAAGGATTAAGTACTTAAAACTCTCCAACCTTTTAGTATCATTCTAAATTGGTCTTAACCTTTTTAAACATTCCAAACAAATACTCAACCTATTGAAAATGTCACATATGTTAAGCCCCAGTTAACTTTTCTGTTAAATGTACATGTGGCAACAACGAGTTCGACTTTTTAACTTACTTGGACACTAAATAATAATAAAAATAACTTTTAAAAAGAAATTAAGATCGAGAAAAATCAAGCCCCCACCACATAAAGATTCTCGCCTCATAAAGATTCTAGTTCTTTTTTGTGGGCGTTGAAGATGGTGGTGGCCGCATCATAGCACTCCATATACCATTGCAGCAACCTACATGACTTTCTTCTCCGTGTTGGCAGCTTGAGTTGTAGGGTGGAGTTGGTGGTTGTGCATTGGGTTTGGAGGTGATGGCCTGATGGGGGTGGTGGTGACCGTTAGCGGGTGAAGGGTATGCTTTCATGACCTTGTACTAGTACTAATATATTATATATTAGTATTTCTTCTAATGATTTTGGAGATAAAGTAATTCCTGGTTAATTTTTAACTGAAAAGTTAACTGGGACTAAACAGATGTGACATTTTCAATAGGTTGGATACTTAGTTGGAATGTTTAAAAACGTTAAGACCAATTTGGATTGACACTAAAAGTTTGGGGGTTTTAGCTACTTAATCCTAAAATATACCGTATATTTCAATTGTGTTTACCTGTAAAAGATCTCCAATGTTACAGTTTTATCCGCCCGTGCGTATTCCAAAACCCTAAAAAAATAATATAGTTTTATCCGTTGTCATTGTACCTTTGCACAACGCCGTGCACATTGTGCATCGTGTCTGCTGTTGCTGTTGCTTATTATCGTGCCTACTGCTACTGCTTATTGTCATTGCCATGATGAATATTGAAGAAGAAAGTTTTAAACAGAAAGTGAAAGAAGGACTCATGATTTCAACAAGTAATCCTATGTTGAACTCGGTCAACTGTAGTCCAAAGTGATACCTCGACTGTGCCAAGTGGAGTAAAACTAAATGGATCAAAATATCCTATTTGGTCTAAGGTATTAGAGATGCATATTGCTGGTCGTGGAAAAAAAGGGTTCTTGACAAGGAATCCTATTGTAAAGGGATGGTTGATTAATTACATGGATCAACCTATCATGGGTTTTTGCATTCATCTTCGCACTACAAAAGAAGTCTGGGAGGAAGTTGCTCGAACGTATTATGATGGTTCCAAAATATCTCAGATTTATGAGCTAAAGATCAAGGCCTTTAGACTTCGTCAATAGGGATGTCCAGTTGATCTGTACTATGCCGAAATCAAGTCTGTTTGGCAGTAATTGGATCAGTGAAGGCCAATCAAGATGGAGTGTGCCAAAGACTAGAAGACTCTGTAGGAGGAGACTAAACTAGATCGTGTGTATGCATTCCTTGCTGGACTTGATGATGTATTTGACAAGATTAGGGCTGATATTCTCCGAACTCAACCCTTGCTGTCAGTTTAGGAGGTTTTCTCCATGGTTCGTCACGAAGAACAGCGTCAATCCACCATGATGGGTGGAAATAATATCAACAGCCAAGGAGGAAGAGTTGACGTGGCCGTGGCCTCTCGACAAATCATAGCAAATTGCCCCAATAGACCTTCAAATTCTCCTTCAAATCCTCGTATTTTCTCTCGAGAAAACAAGGATGATTTGAAGTGTACATATTGTGGTCAAAATCGCTATACTGAAGATACAGGTTTTTCAAAACATGGAGTACCAGATTGGTTTTCAAAGCTTAAGAAGCAGTTGAGAGCTAAGGAGCCTAGAAATAATGGGAGTGGACATACTACTGTTGCGGCTGCTAACATAAGCAAGGGAGCTGAAGCCACTCTTGCTGGTTTTAGCCAATCATTGTTGACTCATACCAATCTTTTTGAATCTATATCGGATACAGGTACCATTGGACGTGCAATCTTGGCCTCGGACACTAATTGTAACACAGGTTAGATTTTAGATTCTTGTGTAACGGATCATATGACCTATGATAAGAACTTATTTCAATATACGACATCTCTTTCTTTACATCACTGTTTATTAGTTCCATCATTGTCCCACCATCTATTGCATGTACCACAAGTTACTGAACATTTGGATTATGTTGTATTAATTTATCCTTTATTTGGCTTGCTTCAAGATATTCAATCAAAGGAGATCATTAGGTGTGGCGCTAAGAGAGAGGGGCTATATTATGTGGATGATGTGGTTCCTGGAAGAGCTAATATGGTTAGTGCACGTGATCTATAAAAGTTATGGTTATTGCATCGTCAATTGGGACATGCATATTTTGGTTATTTGAAGCATATGTTACCTAGTTTGTTTAGTAGCATTAAGTATGAAGAACTAAAATGTGAAGTATGTATTTTCGCTAAAAGCCACCGTGCTTCGTTTCCTTCAAGTATGAATAAAAAGTTATTTCTATCTGATTTAGTGCATTTTGATGTGTGGGGACCTTTTCCGGTTAGTACTACTTCTAGAATTAAGTGGTTTGTTACTTTCGCAGATGATTGCACCCGTATGTCGTGGTTGTATATATGTGTAGAAAAATAAAAGTGATGTTGATTTTGTATTTCGGAGTTTATTAGATGGTGAAAACTCAATACTCTTTTGATATTAAAGTTTTGCATTCTGACAATGGTGGAGAGTATATAAATTCTGCGTTATCCGAGTTTCTGACAATGGTGGAATCGCCATATTTTGGAGACAGCTCGTGCATTGCTTATTGGTGGATCTATTCCAAAGTGTTTTTGGCCTGAAGTTGTTGTATATGCAGTGTAGGTTATGAACCAAATGCTCTCAAGGATCTTGAATTTTCACACACCACTCCAGGAACTAACTCACCGTGTTCCTGTGGTCTCTACAAATAACTTATCTCCTCATATTTTTGGTTGTGTGGTATATGTTCATATTCAGAAAATTCATTGGAGTAAACTTGATCCGCGTGCGCTTCGCTGTGTATTTTTAGATTTTCAACTGAACAGAAGGGATTCAAATGTTATCATTTAGATACTCGACGTATGTATTTCACAATGGATGTGACCTTTTCTGAGTTTGAATATTTTTATTCTTCCTTATCGGATTCAGATCATCAGGACGAGAGTGTTGTCTTAGATGATCTGTGTTGGTTGGGTTATACTTCAGGGGGAGATAAAGGGAATAAAAATGAGGAACCACTGGTGGTTTCAGTTTTACCGAACATGATGCTCCCCTTAATGAAGATGAGGCTGTGTATAATGTTGAGCCCATTGCTACCGAGCCCAGCAATGCTGCCAAGTTCACGGCTGAGTAAAATAGTACCAAGCCCAGTATCGTGCCTGCTGATTTAGCTAGCCCAAGTACTTGCATGTTGATCCTCATATGATTTCGTCTTTTGATATCAGTTCCTTTCTCTCTCTCTCTAATTCTACAATGCCCGTCCCACTTCCTCTGAATATTCTAGAGATAAGTATGTTAAATATTAATACAACTAACCCTAATGCTATTGTGATTATATACAAATTGCCACCACGACACAATCGGGGTATGCCACCTGACATATTTTCTCCAGAAGGAATAGTGAAGTGTTCAATTGCTAATTATGTGTCATGTGAGCGTGTTGCTTCTGAACGCAAAGTCTTGGTGAATCATATGGAGTCCACCAAAATTCTAACAAAAGTGGAAAAAGCTCTACAGGATCCTAAATGGGTTCAAGCTATGAATGAAGAGATGTCTGCTTTACAGAAAAATAAAACTTGGGAGATCATACAGTTACTTAGTGGTGAAGAAACCTGTTGGTTGTAGTTGGGTGTAGACCATCAAGTACAAAGCGGATGGATCGATTGAAAGATATAAGGCAAGGTAAGCGGCTAAAGGTTATACTCAAACGTACCAAGAAACTTTTTCTCTAGTAGCTAAAATGAATACAATACTGGTTTTGATTTCTTTGGCTAGAAATATGGATTGGCCCTTTAAACAGTTTGATGTGAAAAATATTTTTCTTCATGGAAATCTAGAAGAGGAAGGGCTAGTTTGAGGTTGCTGTGCTTTTAAAAAAAACTGCTTTTAAAAGTTGCTGTTTTAATGCCATAACTTTTAAAATAAACAGTATATTTTATTTTTACCAAACACTTTTTATCTACTTAACTTTAAAGTGAAGCAACTTTTAGTCAAAAAAAGCAATACCAAACGGGGCCAAAGTGTATATGGACTTTCCACCTGGTTACGGTGTGAGTGGTAGTATTGGGGTGTGCAGATTGTGTAAATCTCTCTATGGGCTTAAACAATCACCTCATGTGTGGCTTGGAAGGTTCACTCAAGCAATAAAGAAATATGGATATCACTAGAGTCATTCAGATCACACTTTGTTCCTGAAGCGGAGGCTTGGTAAGGTAAGTGATTATTACCGGAGACGATTAGGAAGAGATTCGGAAGTTACAGGTGAACCTTGCATCAGAATTTGAGATGAAAGATTTGGGTAAATTTGAAGTGCTTTCTTGGAGTTAAGGTTGCTCGCTCACATAAAGGTATTTTCTTATCTTAGCCGAAATATGTGTTGGATTCATTGAAAAAAACTGGTATGTTAGGGTGTAAGCCTATCAATATCCCTATTGTAGAAAACCATCACTTGGGTATTTATCTTGATCAAGTTTCGGTTAATAAGGGTAGGTATCAAAGGCTTGTGGGGAGACCAATTTATTTAGCTCACATATGTCCTGATATTGCATATGAGGTAAGTCTTGTGAGTCAATTCATGCACTTGCCAAGTAAAGACCACATGGCTGTTGTAATGCGTATTTTAGCATATATATGAAGTTTGCACCTGGTAAAAGGATACTATATGGAAGACATGGGCATTTAAAGGTTGAAGGGATTTATTGATGCTGATTAGGCTGACAATGTTACTGGCAGACGTAGAACGTTTGGATATTTTACTTTTTTGGGAGGTAACTTAGTTACGTGGTGTAGCAAGAAATAAAAAGTTGTGTCTAGGTCTTCTGCCAAATCTGAGTATAAGGCTATGGCACAAGGGATATGTGAGCTTATTTGGTTGCGTAAACTCTTGAGATGTCTTGGTTTTGTACCAAAGGAAGCGATGAAATTGTATTGTGATAATAAGTCTGCTAGGGAAATAGCAGATAATCCTGTGCAATATGATAGAACAAAGCATGTGGAGATTGACAAGCATTTTGTCAAGGAGAATCTCGAAAGGAAGATTGTGTCTATACTGTTTCTGAGTTTAGAAAAGCAGCTTGCTAATATCCTTACTCATGCGGCGTGTTTAGTGACTCTCTCATAAAGTTGGACATGTTTGATATCTATGCGCCAACTTGAGAGGGAGTGTTAGCTTGAGTCATAAAATTGTAAATATTCTAGAAAGGCCTTATTTTGGTAGGAATAGAATTGTATTTATGCTTTCCTTGTAAGACACGGTTTGTGTCTCTATATATTGTAAACCTTGTGGATTAA
>JAEHOF010000438.1:0-10482 GCA_018257905.1 Gillenia trifoliata | reverse complement strand
TTCCAATCCGTAAAGTGAAAGTTTCAATTTAATAGAAAGGGTGTTCTATGGTCTAGAACTATTTGAATCAGTCCATGAAGGTCCTTCAGAAACTTCCCTGTAGATTTACGTATCATGATCCCTATAGATACTTTACAACCACGTTCATAAACTGCCATCAATCCAGAGCATTATGAGAGAAGCCTTGCTCCGTGAGGCTTGCTTAGCACTATTTCATTCATCTCATTAAGCTTCCTTTTGCGTTGGATGGTGTTGGAATTACCGGCCCAAACACTTTCCGCGTCACCTAGGAATCTAATTCAACATGGATTGTTTCTAATTAACCAATCAGTTCTACGTCGACAATCATCAATGGAACACGGTTCGATATCATCGCTTTTCACTATTTCGAGTAGTTACCATATATACGAATATCATCGATGATAATCTCATTCCAAATCTGATAGGAGCATATTTATGCAACGTTATTATCTTATTTCCCTATGTTTATTTAGTTAATTTCCGTTAATTGTAGTATTTTATTTTTGTTTTATTGTAAGTAGAAATGGCAAAGTTGGAATTAGAAGGCTAAAGGAGCGAAGAAGAACGTTATTTGGATTTGGAATAGAATGCTTGTGTGGCAAGCATTGGAGCACAAGGATTTGGGACATGTAAAGCTATTAGGAGTGGACACAAGTGATGGATAATGACCTAACTATGGATGGGTTAGAAGATAGAAGCTTGGAAGACAAGGAAAATTGCAAAAAAGTGAATCCGAGTGAGATTTGGACAGTGCTGTGCAGAACTACAAACTTCGACAGAGCACCCATAATTCTTTAATCATGCCATATATGTATGGAAAGTTCTAGATGTCTAGTTTGCATAGGATTTTGCATATCTCAATTCCAATGCTTCTAAATTAGTTATTACTGTTTTAGTGAGGAAAGGTCGGAACAGGTAGTAGGGTCCTAGTTGGATTTGGTTTCAAGATAGAAACATGGAAGTTGTTTTGTGCGTCTCTACACTTATTTAAGAGGAAATAAGGAGTCTTAAGGATGTCTAAACACTCTCTAAATCGGGCCCTTGGAGTCCTTCAATGATTCAAGCACTTGGAGACGCAAAAAAATACATCAAAGAAGCACCAATTTGTGATCCAAGATTTAGGCTTATTTGGCGTATAAGTGATCCAAGATGACGTTTTTGGGCCAAAGGTTCTTCTACAAAGTTGTAGAGGACGTTTTTAGCTTTCCAACTACATATTATGGGTCTAATCCAGAGCTGATTTGGTCAATCAAAAAGAGGATTTACTGCACTCCAAATCTTTGTTAGAAAAGAAATATGTAATTGATTTTATTTTTGTTTCCTGATTTTTTTGGGAAGCCTATTTTTAGTAGGATTTGATTTTTCTAGTAGTATATATAGCCGAGTCTCTATGGTTAAAGGGGCAGAACGAATTTAGAGAATAAAAGTGTGGAGAACCCAGCTTGGCTGTTGACGTTTTACTACTTTGTTACAACTGTGTTTTCTAAACTTTCATCCATATATTTTATGATTTCAGTTATGATTATGCGTAACTAATTCTTTTACTAGGGTGAGGCCTTGAGCCTTTAGCATGAGTATGTAGTTTCTTTTCAATTACTTATAATATTATGCATGTTACTTGGAATTGTCAATCACCGGTTTAAACTATCTTTATATCTTAATTCTTAGCTACCATTAGGATGTTTAGACAAGTAATTGGATGCAATTTATATTGGAATATCACCCTTAAATTGGCTAAGGCTTTTTGTGTTTGATAATTGTAAGTTCACTTACAACGAATATCACGCTCTTAAGGGTTGCATGGTTTTTCAAAAGGTTTTTATAAAACGTCATGAGTCTTGCATGTTCATATTTGATCTGAATATCATAAACAGGTTGTATGTTAGATATACGTTCTAGCTAGAATATCACTAGTAAAATATGCAATAGGAAAACCTAACCTTCAAAGTGCATGTGTAATTCATAAGTAATTGGTAGAACTATATTGGATTGTTATTGGTGATGGCTGAACTCTAGAGTTTCTTATCTTTGATTTTTAAGACTTGTTGACGAACTTTATTTATGGTGATTTTAATTCCTGCGAATTTATTATGTTTAGTTTAATTGTTTTGTTCTTTTATTTCATGATCTCAGATTTCTACTTCTTGTATTAAATAGTTAATTAAGGACCGTTTTTAAATACAAGTTATATACATCAGTCCTTGTGGAAACGACATTGCTTGAGTCATCTGTACTACAATAACATTTTACTCTTGCAAGTATTTTTATGTGATGTTTACCTTAAATTTGGGTATGGTAAAATTGCTATCAAGAAATTGGCGCCGATGCTGGAGATTGATATAATAACCTATGTTTATCGTATTCTTAGTTAATTATTTTGTATATAATTTTCGTTTTTATTATGTTTTTGCAAGTTTATGGTCAAAACTCGATCACAAACTACACAACTTGTACAGTTTGATCCAGAACCTGAACGCACATTCAGACAAATGCTACGGAAAAGGAATTTGCGGTGAGAACCCGCATTACAAGAAACTTTTCTGCTGATTTTGTGTGGAGAAGAAGAAGACATCATTAAGCCAATAGCTTTAGAAAGACTAGCAGCTAGGCGTCCACTTCAAGAGTCATTGGCAATGAAAGTCAATGCATTACTGTGCGGTATTGTGTATCCAACAATGGAAGATGGCGATGTTTTTGAAATTTGGCACCATATGCTTGAAATTCTGCCTTCTTTCCATGGTTTGGCGTATAATGATCCTAATATGCACATTACAGAATTTTTGGTTGGCTGCAAGAATATTTTGATCAAAGGTTTTTTAGAATAATCAATTGAGCTACGCTTGTTTCCTTTCACTCTAAAGGATAAAGCGAAGTCTTGGTTATTTTCACTCCCAGCAAATAGCCTTACTACATGGGAGGAGCTACAAACAAAGTTTCTCAACAAATTTTATCCGGCATCCAAGATTCTTGCTTTGAAGAAAGAAATTTTGGCTTTTGCTCAAAGACCAAATGAAGCATTGCATGAATCCTGGGAACGTTACAATGAGTTATACATGAGATGTCCTCATGTGAGGTTTGATGCAGATTTGCAGATGAATATTTCCCTTGATGGTCTTAATGCTACAACTAAAATTCATGTGAATGCATCGACATGAGGAGCTTTGACTCAGCTAGGGAAACATTTGAATTGTTTGATAGAATGGCTTCAAAATCTCAACAATAGGTTGAGGAACAAAGCCAAAAGAGGAATTTTTGAGATGTTTTTGGAATCACCTAACGTTTCAGCCCAAATAGTACAGTTGGAGAAGAAGTTTAATGCTAAATTTGATGTTTTAATGCAAACAATTCGGCAACACCTATGGAACCCCAAACTAGTTGTATTATTTGTAATGTTTCTACACATGATATTTCTACTTGTCCCCACAAGGAGGGATGTTACATCCCATTCCGGAAATAATATTATTTTATTCCCGGAGGTGCAAAAATGACGATTTTGCCCTTGGTTGACCTTTCGGTTGACTTTTGCGTCGTAACTCGTACGACGCATTCACTTGTATTTTCTTGACGTGCTCGTCGCTACGAACGCGTAGACGCGAGCCGTACGTCGTTCGGACCCCGAACGAATATTTTACGGACGTTGATTTTCGGCGTTTTCTGTATTTTTACAACTTTGGGCTGTTTTGGAGTTAGTGGGCTGGGGCCCAGTTGGCAGCAGCCCAATCTCTACAAATCCCACGATTTGTGGATCTTTGTCTGGGCTTTGTCCCATTCAATGGACTTAGTCTCCTTCTTTTTTCTTCTCTGCTGCAAAGAAACAAAAACAAAACAAAAAGCTCTATTCTTCTCCCTCTCCCCGAGCACTCTTCTCAGCAATCTCTCTCTTTTCTTCTCTGCAGCAAACAATCACACACACAGAAAATGTTCATGGCACCCCGTGCCTTTTCTTTCTCCTTTTTCTTCTCAACAAACCGAGCCACTTCCCTCTAATTTTTTCTTCTTCTTCCTTGCTGCACCAAAGGAGAATAATCAACCTCACACTCTCTTTTCTTTTCTGCAAAACCGAGCCTAACCCAGCCATTTTCATGGCTTAACTGGCAGCCATCCTTGTCTCTAGTTTTTCTGCAACTGACCAAAACCAGAAACTGGAATTTATTCAGAAGGAACCAGAAAATGTTAGTGGCACCCCGAGACCACTTTTCTGACCTTCTTCTCCACACAATTTGAGCCACTGTGCTCGACCTTCATTCTAGATTATCGAAACTTAGTGAAACTCAAACTTTACTTAAGGCACCCTGTGCCTTTGTCTTCTCTCCCCGTGGGTTCTTCAGGCCATTTTCATGGCCAAAACTCCGACTGGAGCCTCGGTGAAGCCATTAATGGCTGTGATGGACTTTTGGGTTTTGCTGCCTTGAAGTGTTGGAGGTGGTGCTGTTTGAACAAAATGATGGTGATGGTTGCTGTATTTTGGCAGGGAAGAGGTGAAGGGTGAATTGGACAAGAGTTTGGTGATGATAAAGGGGTGCAGATTGTGTGCAGTTTGAGGGCTGTTGCTGCGTTTTGGCAGGGAAGTGATGAAGGTGGGCTGGCTGGTGCAGTGGCTGTATGTGTGTGTGCTGGTTGAAGTGAACTGATTTGCACGCATTTGGGCTGTTGAATTTGGGTGCATGATGTGTTGGATTGGTGAATCAGTTTTTGGGCCTGATGCTTTTAATTGAAGTGGACAAATTTTTGTGGGCTGTTTGGGCCACAGTTTTGGGCTGCAGATTTTTGGGTGTGTTGAGCAATTTTGGACAAGATTGGTTTGGGCTGGTTGGACAGTTTTTGGGCCAATTGTGTGTGGCCCAATTGGGTTGGTTTTAATTCGGAAACTTTAGGCTTTGGACGACTCGTGACGTTAGGACAACGCATTTGGGCTTCTCGGCAAATCTTTGTGAGTGGGCCCTTTCCCTACTATTAAATGTGTTTTATTTTGGGAAATTATATTTTGGTTTATTGCCTACATTATAGTGTGATTTTAAATTGGTATTTGACTCGTATTTCAGTAGACCTTGTGCTTAGTGGTATTTACTCGGTTTACTAGTTTCAGCTCAGTATTTCGGTAGGCTATGGAAATTAGTGGGCTTTGGGCCCACATTTCCATTTGGGAATTATACCATTAAATTGGTGATTTCCGTATTATTTTGTACGCATATTGCTAGTATCGATTCGGCCATATTTTAAGGAATTTAGGGAATTAAGTATTTTAATTCCCTACTTGTACCTATTTGCGATTATGGGTTTTATACCTATCTGACGGCCTTGAGCCGTATTTGGGTGAACCTTGGATACGGTAAAGTTCTATCGTATTTTGGGTTCACCTAGTTTGCCATTAAGTTGGTATTTCTATACCTTGGTACCCATGTGGCGTATCCTTGGTATTTCACGTATTTAGGGTTTACGCTTGGTATTTCGGGTACGGCCCCGAGAATACTTTATATTGATCGTTCTAAGGTTATCCCAAAAAGGGAGTTTACCTCACTCGTTTACCTCACTTTGTTTTATTCAAATTATTCCGTGGTATGTTTTCATACGCTCAACTTGGGAGGCTTACACGGTGTTGTTGTACTGTCCGGGGCCAGGACCAGCCTTCACGTGATGGATCACATGCACCGATACGCTCACTATGGACCCATAGTAGGTGCCAGCCTGTTCTAGGTCGCATGGGCGACTCGAACTCGGGTGATAGCGATTAGCGCCAGCTTCACGTGATCGTAGTACATGAGCGCACCATTATTTATACACCCAGCCTGTTCATGACAGAATATATCTGTATGAACTTGTGTGTTTGCTATACCTAAACGAGCGGTTTATCTTATGGTTCTGGATTGTGATTTACCACTGGTTTTCACTGATACCACGGAAGCTTACAGTCGATTTACGGGTTTCCCGTAAGATCTTATTTTATGAACTTTTTGATAAAGTACTGTGTGCCGAACGGTAGCTTTTCGCCCGTTTCGGACGGTAAGTATATTTCCGTACTTACCTCGATTTTCTACCTACTATATGGTACGTTTTCTGAAAAGGTTTTTCAACCAATTACTTGATTTTGACGGCGAGGGGTTACTACTTTCAGAAAACAAAGGTTTTTACAAAATGACTATTATTGGCCCACTCACCCTTCTGTTTTTGCGCCCCTCCAGGTTTAGTGGCTGGAGCTGTCTACGTTCGAGGCGGTGGTATGACGAAGGTTCAAATTTCTTGGTATTGTAATACTTCGTTTTCTGTACCATGTACAACTGTGTTTGTATAAATTCTTCCGCTCGTACATTTGTGTACACATTGATCTTAAATTATTCAAATAAATTCTTATTTCTTTCAAATTGGCTTTCGTCACCCTACGTGGTGTCGGCCAGCACACTTGACTTTTGGGTGTCCACGTGTACATCCGGGTCGGGATGTGTCAAGGGATATCCTGACCTTGTGCAAAAATATGTTAATATGATGAATAATTTTCAGAGGCCTAGTAATGATCCTTATTCTAAGTTCTATAATCTGGGGTGGATAGATCATCCTAATTTCAAGTGGGTTGGAAATTAGCAACCTAAGTCATATCCCCCACAGCCTGTTGGAAATATGCCCTGAAAGTCAATCTTTGGAAGAAACTTTTCAGGACATTGACTGTATATTTGGATAACCCTAAATACAGCAAAAGGGCAAATTAGGACAATCTCAATAGTTGATATATGTCCAAATAGTGAATCCATGGACAATGGATTGATGGAAGAAGTAATCTAATGATGTTAGACTGCAGAGACCTTCTTCTCATAACCATGATGTTCAAAATGTTCCTGGTCATGGGATTGTCAGAGGGATACTGACAATCCATAGACCAGTACGTACTGTGTCAGCTTCAAATTGGAAGGATGGAAAGTCTTAGCCATTCGTGTACTGACACTATGACAAGTATGTAGATGCTCATTAAGGGAATGAGTTCACTGAATACAATCGAAGGGAGTACTTGCATGGAGGTCTACTCACATGTCAAGCAAGTAACTCCATTGATTGGAATATGTAAGTAATCCTTTGACCTGAGACATCATAGTTGTCTTGTGGTTAGGTCCTTGATCTTTGACTATGTCAAAGTCACCCCAATCTTGAGGGTGTCCACGATATAGTTGGGGTTAAGCTACTTAGCCATGGAGGCAAGTGAATGGTCAACAAGGGATCTCTAATCCTCGTTACGAGAGGAAGAATACTCTAAGATATGATTTGGAAATCTTCGGCCGAAGTTGTGAGCGTAGTGATGGAAAGTGTTCCTTTACGACTCAATTGAATCATATAACATGATATAATCACATTAGGGGTTTGACATTATGTATCCATACCCTAGTAATGTGATTGAGAGTATTGTGTTAGAGAAGGATCGAATTACATTGTAATTCCAATTGAATAGGTTCTCCGAACAACTTCTACATTAGCTTGGGTAGCCATGATATATGTTTAGATGTCACTCATGGCTTGTGGGATCTTATGGGTGATTAAATTAGTAATCATCAAATAAGATAGAGAATTAAAATAAGTTTTAATTCACTAGATGATTGGATTAAAAACTAATCAATTGGATTGATACCAATCACCTCACTGCCTTGCTAATTAGAACCTAAAATGATTGTACACCGAAACACTCTTGTGGTGGAACAACACATGAATGATGGAAATAATTAATTGGATTAATTAAGTGTTATGATTAATTAGAAAGTCTGATGAAATCATAAAGGCGATGAAAGATCGTTTTTGGGCTTACTGAAATGTTCGGGTTTTATTCGGGCCCATTGGGCCCAAACCCATTGGGCTTTTATTCAAGCATAAGATGACTTGAAATATTAAAAGCCCAAAGCCCAAACAACACTAAGGGGGCCGGCCTAAAGAGAGAAAGAAAGAGAGTGAGTGTTGAGTCAAAAGTTGACTCACTTCTCTCATCTATATATGTAAAGTTTAATGAAACTTTTCACAATGGTTTTTTGTGTGAGTTAGTCAACAAAAGAAAAGAAAATCTCTCCCCCTTTTCTCTCTACACAGCCGGCCAACCAAGAGCAAAGAGATAGCTACTCATCTCTCTTTCTCTTGGTCATCCATCATCCATTCCACTACTTGGGTGGGTGTGGATCTTTAGAGGTCTTCAACTTTGGAGGCTAGAGGAGAATCAAATTCTTTCAAGGTGGAGGAAGCAAGGAGGGAGGCTAGGCTCAAGGAGTTCCAAGAAGAGAAAGCTTGGAGGTGGTCCATCCTTGGTCTAAAAGCTAGATCAAGAGGTATAAAACTTCTACCTCCACTTTGTTCTTCATTTTTAGTAGATGCATCAAATATAAACCTATGCTTCTTGAAGGGGATTTGCATGACTATTGCTTTGATAATTTAGCTTCCGTTGCTTATGCATATAAATTGTGAATTGTATATGCATGCTAGTCATTAGAAATCCCACATAAATCTCATAATTTCCTTCACAGCCCACTCAGCAAGGTAATGTACCGCCGAAGTCCTCTATTGAAGATCAACTTTCCAAATTCATGGAAGCAACCAAATCATTTGTTGTTAAAAGTACTCAAGAATTTCATAATATCAAAGCCTCAATTAAGAATTTAGAGCAGCAAGTTGGGCAAATTGCACAGCAAAATACTAAAAGAGAACAAGGCAGATTTCCTAGTCCAACTGTACCCAGCCCAAGAGGTTCAAAAGAGTGCAGCGCGATTAGAACTTTACGTTGTGAAAAAAGCTATGACAACCGAAAGAATGACGAATTTGAAAGGATACCCAATGACGATTCAACACCCGAAAAAACGTCCAAAACCGTTCAGAAGCCAAATCTGATGTCATCCCAAAATATGTTCCCCCGCAAGTTTATGTGCCATCACTACCTTATCCGCAAAGACAGTAGCAAAAGTCTAAGGATCAGCAATTGAAGGATTTTATGCAGACCTTTGCTAAGGTTCAGATTAATTTGTCATTGTTGGATGCAATCAAGAACATCCCATCTTATGCCAAATTTTTTAAGGATATTTGTATTAACAAGAAGAAGTTTTTGGATTCAAAAAAAGTCATCCTAACTGAACAATGCAGTGCCGTTTTGCTACATAAATTGCCATCAAATAAGAAAGATCCAATGAGCTTCACTATCTCTTGTACTATTGGAAATTCAGACTTTAAACGTGCTCTAATTGATTTAGGTGCTAGCATTAGCTTAATGCCTTACTCTGTTTTTCAAAGATTGAGAAAAGGAGAGCTAAAACCTACTTCAGTTATTCTTTAATTGGCTGATCGTTCGATTACATAACCAAAAGGTGTGATTGAAGATCTAATTATCAAAGTGGATAATTTGTACCTACTGACAGTTTTTGTGATTCTCGACATGGATGAGGACTTGAAAACTCCTATCATTCTAGGAAGACCATTTATGGCTACAGCCCGTACTCTAATTGATGTAAAACCTGGAACTTTGACACTTCGAGTTCATGACCAGTCTGTTAAGTTTAAATTGTTTGAAGCTACTCTAATTGATGTGTGTTGATGTATTGGACAGGTTGGTTCATGCTAATTTCGTGAACAGATCATCCAAAGACAAACTGCTAGATGCTTTACATGGTGCAGATAGATTTGAGATTGATGACGAAGGCATGGACGACATTGTTGCTACATTGGACAACATTCCAACACAATTTCCAAAGTAGAGACATGTTTATGAGAGTTTAGGAACACCTAAGACACCACTTCAACCCTCAAAGGTGCAGGCATTGAAATTGGAATTGAAGCCACTACCTTGTCATCTAAAGTATGTGCACCTAGGAGCTGATGAGACTATTCCAGTTATTGTAACATTTGATTTGACACTTTCTGAGGAAGAAATACTGCGTGTTCTAAGGAAATATCAAGATGCGTTAGGCTGGACAATTGCCAATATAAAAGGCATTAGTCCAACCATATGTATGCACAGAATTTTGATGGAGGAAGGTGTGAAACCGACTGTTGATGCTCAACGTCGACTTAATACTATTATGAAAGAAGTGGTGCATAATGAAGTGATGAAACTACTCGATACTGGAATGATTTATGTAATTTCATATAGCAAATGGGTTAGTCCTACACAGGTAGTACCTAAACGAACAGGAATAACGGTAGTTAAGAACGAAAAGAATGAGCTTGTTCCTATGCGACTAACTACTGGTTGGAGAATGTGTGTTGACTACAAGAAGCCTAACACATGCATCAGAAAGGATCACTTTCCACTACCATTTATTGATCAAATTCTAGAGAGATTGGTTGGCCGTGCTTTTTATTATTTTCTGGATGGTTATTCGGGATACAATCAGATTCCTATTGCACCCGAGGATCAAGAGAAGACAACATTTACTTGCCCATTTGGAACTTTTGCTTATCGAATGATGCTATTTGGGTTATACAATGCACCTGCCACTTTTCAGCAACGCA
>JAEHOF010000284.1:0-19654 GCA_018257905.1 Gillenia trifoliata | reverse complement strand
GTTCATATTCCTCTTCGGTGTCCTCACACCCAAACTAGTAACATTTCAATAAATACTCAGTTTAGGTTTGACATTTCAATAAATACTCAGTTTAGGTATTGTCAAACGGTGGGCATAGTTAGCATTGTCAATTTTGAATGATAACTTTTAGGGAAATAAAAAGAGGAGATGATACAGGTCGGTTTATTTACATGAAAAAAAATCTCCCCATATCACACAACCTTTGGTAGTGGAAACTTGGGTTGGTTTGTGAGGAAGATATTAATAATAATTTAAGATACTTGTGGATTTTGTGCAGCACAATTCAGTACTTGTTGGACAATCATCCGTCATTGATGGTCTTACAAGGCCATCAATCCAGAGCTCATATGGTGAGAACCTTTCTCGAGGGACCGCATAAGCAGGTGAAAGAAAATAGAGCACGACTCGAGAAAGAAAGGATTAATCTAAAGCAGACACTTGACCCACCATTTACATCTCCTAGGTGGAAGAAAGTGTTGACACCATAATCAGATAAAAGTTTGGATGGCTGGGATTAACAATCCTTAATTGACTTCCTACAAGTTGGAAGAAACTTGGGGTAACATAGAGCTAAGGTAGCTCAATGTTCCCCCAAGTTTATTCCAACTTATAGGAAATCAATTAGGGATTGTTCATCCCAGCCATTCAAACTTTTATTTGAATATGGTGTAAACAATTTCTTCCACCCAGGAAATGTAAATCGTGGGTCAAGTGTCTGCTTTAGATTAATCCATTCTTTCTGGAGTCATGTTCTATTTCCTTTTACCTGCTTATGCAGTCCCTCGAGAAAGATTCTCAACATATGAGCTCTGGATTGATGCCTTGTAAGACCATCATCCATCAATGACGGATGATTCCCCAATAAGTACTGAATTGTGCTGCACAAAATCCACAAGTATCTTAAATTATTATTACCATTACTACCTTTCCAAATGGTTGGCATTATAAATTTTGAAATGGTAGTAGGATAACTTTCACGTGTTTGAATGATAAGCTTTTGGGAAAATAAACGGAGAATATAATTGTGTTCAATTCTAATGTAACCCTTGTTTTGTTCATGATTGACCCTTCTTTGAAAATTTGTAATTTATCAAATATATTGAATTTTTGTCGCAAAGTTTGAGTTTTTGTTGTTTTGTGTTTCTCTTGATTATCGTCTTTCTTATGCAGAAAAGTAAACTTCGAGGAGGTACTATTACCCTCAATGGTGGAGACAGCGGGGTAGTATTTGATTCAGTGAATGGGCTAAAATATGTACGGTTCATAGACACGCATACTATTCCTTGTGTCTCCAAAGGAGAATTGGATGATCACTTCATCTTTTTCCACGAGGTTGATGAAAGGAGATCTAATGAATGGTATAGACACTCGTGCCGATTACAAAGTTATTTTCTGCTCAATGCAACACTTAGAGTGAAGGACGAAAATAACCGTGTTTTCCTATTGACTGAGAGAGTGAATGCTTTGTTGAAGAATTGGGTGGAAAAAATTACTCCCTTTCATGTCAAATATCCTCATTTGCTGGTTCCAGACTTGACACTCTTACTTAGGTAATAATATTTTACTTAAATTATTATGTTATGATTAGTTTACAAAATAATTTTTAATATTTTTTCGATTTTGTTTCATATAGGGATATTTTGTGCGGCATGAGAGATTTCCATCTTCAGTCACGTGTGAATCACTTAAACTTGTGTATTGATACCATTTATTTGGTAGTTCATGGCGGAAAGTTAAGAGTAAAGCTCTCGTATTCATTGGTACCTTCCACTTCTGAGGCCAAAAGTGATTTTGAAGCATTCCCACAGCTACTATTAGGTGTTTTAGGGACAGGTTGAGTTTGTTGACTTGAGCAAATGTGTAATGTCCGAAAAATTGTTAGTATCCCAACTTTTTAGATTTTTATTTCTTTTGTTTGCATATTAGAGGAATTTAGATGTGGGTTTTAAGGTGTATACTGTTGTGAAAAGGTTGAAACTTGCTGGTTGTATTTGGTTGTGAAATTACGGATTCTCAATGGGTTGTGTTTCAAGTTGCTTTGATTTTGTGTGGTTTTCTTTGCATTGTTTCTTAGTGGTTGCCTTATTTTCTGTGTTTAATGGTTTAGTGTGAATTCATTGCATTTTAGAGTTTTGTTCCAATGCTTGAATATGCAAGTGTTTTTGGTTGCGTTGTTCATATTCCTCTTCGGTGTCCTCACACCCAAACTAGTAACATTTCCAACTATGTCCACTATTTGGAATTATTGAACCGAACACTACCAAAAAGGTTACTACTTTGGGTGCGAGGACACTCAAATAATGCAAACCGAAAACACACATAAATTCAAGCATTGAAATTAAACTGAAGATGCAACGATTTTGCAACAAACCATCAAACAATAAAAATGCGAAATAGAGTGAAAATTAAAGAGACAATGTAAGTAAAAAAAACCGCCAAGATTCAGAAATTTCACAACCAAACACAATTTGGGTATTTCTAAAACAAGCAATTTCAAATCTTCTGTTCATGGATGATGTCTGTTCATGGACGATTTACATCACTTGGTTCCAAGGAAAGAGATTAAAGAAGTACTATGAACAACATGGTTCAATTTATATGACGATTATTATGACACGTTCTCTACAATTCTCAATAATGTGAAAATTACTACCAAACAAGAAAATAGCATATCACACCTTCACAGGTTTGTGAATATTATAAATAATATATTCCCATTTTGGTGCTTTCAATACGTTTATTTCAAAACAACTATAGTCATTCAGCAGCCAAAATGGAAATCAAAACTGGATATCAAATCAAAATTCAGCCACCAAATAATAATGTATAAGAACCTAAACAATCACATTTGGAGGCAGGAAAACGAGAGGCAGGGAAAAGGAACTGCAAACTTGGAGGCTAGGTTGAGAAATGAACTGGCTTCTGTGTTAATTATTCAGTTTGTGCTCTGTATTGCCTATTACCCCGTCATGCTCCTTCTTCGAAATCAGGTGCTATCACTTCCTTTTCTTTTTCTATTCTTTTATTTTCTTTTTGCGTTTTGTTTAGTTTTTGCTGTTTTATATATTTTTTTTTCTTATTTGTTATTTTCTTTTTCGTTTTTTCTTTTTCGTTTTCTTTTTTCCCACCTTGAGGACAATGTGTGATTTAAGTTTGGGGGTGGGGATTTAATTTATTTTAAGTTAATATCTATAGACGAATTTAAACGTTATAACACATGAACATAGTGACAATGAGTCCTACTTCTAAGAGTCTTTTTCTATTTAACTCTTGCTTAAAGACTAATTCATAAGTTATACTTCGAAAATTGGCACTTTCACACTAACACTTGTGGGGAGTGAGATTCTCGTTTCAAATTTTTAGTCTCATTTTATTTTGTAGAAAAGAATAGAAAAGAAAAAAATTCTTTAAATTGTAATAATTTGAGCATTATAGAAAGCTATTTATGCACGGTGTGAAAGCTCCATAAAGTATACGCTGTAAACCTTTGGCAGTCCACTAACCATATATGGGAGGGCTACCTCACACTCAGAGTGAAACTACTTTTTTAAAGAGTCGATGAACCGTGTGGGTTGGTCCTTCCTCATTTTGACGCGAGTTGATGGAGGCTTGCATCTTACGTACTTCAACGATACGGCTCAGTTTCGTATGTTTTTTATTTCAAAAAAAAAGCGAAAGTTGTTGCGATTGCTTGTGCCGTGTGTGTTGTTTGAATAAAGCAGACTTAGAGGTGATAATAGCCTGAGCCCTAACTGGTGGTTCACTTACACCCAAAGGAAATGCGTGAATTTTCTAATTGACCTTAAATGGCCAAGACTTTGTAGCAGGATTAGTTGAAATTTTGAAGAGGTGTTCTAATTTTTCACATCAGTCAAGTGGATTGCAACTCAAGAAAGAATTGTTTTAGGTTTTGTTTTAGGTTTTGTTTTAGTTTTTCTTTTTTAGTTTTTATTTTTGTCTTGTTTTGCTTGGAGGATACAAAAAGCTAAGTTCAGTATTTGATCACTGATATTAGATTATATTTTAAGGTACTAAAGTTAGCTTTATGTTTGTTTTTGAGAGAATTTTTATTACTTCTTTATATGTTTTTATAATATATGGATTGATCGGCTTTGCGCATTAAAGGGACAAAATTGTGGAGTTTTGGAGCTGAGAGGATTATGTCAAAGTTTCAAGCCTATGATGGTGAAGAATGATTGAAGATGAATTATGGCTTGCGATTCACATTTTGAGCTTATTTGGCATATAAGGATCCAAGATATTGCTTTTGGGCCGAGGTTTCTTCTACAAAGTTGTAGAGGACGATTTTATCTTTCCAACGACATAAAATTTGTCAACATCGTCATCTTTCTTTCCCTGAACCAAAATTAATAAAATTTGTTAATTTATCATTCATAATTTCTTAATTTATAGTCAATTGAGTTTGTTGAGTTTTGTTTGGTATAGAAAATGTCACATTTTGGACCTAATTCACTGTAGCACGATATTGTCCGCTTGGCCACGCCCACCATTTTGTTTCGCAACTCACGAGCAAGTTCACAAAGGAGTCACCCATTCCTTTGGGATTACTGTCAGTCAAACTTGCTTAACTTTAAAGTCTGGCGGGAATCGCAGGCCGAGCTCCCCAAAAGGCCTCACAATGTTGGAGGTGGACATGTACATAAAGCACATCACGCTCTCTCCGTTGGTTGATGTAGATGTCACCATCCACCCCACTTAAGGGGAACCTGGCTGCTCGCCGGGCACACATCTGCCTACCTACAGAGTTTTATCCGAGCAATTCGGCCATATCCCGGACCGCTCGCTGTAAGCACGATATTGTCCGCTGTGGCCACGCCTCACGGTTTTATTTCAGAACTCACGTAGCAACTTCCTGGGTCACCTGTATCATGGGATTGCTCTTGCGCCCAAACTCTCGCTAACTTGAGAGTTCCGATGAAACTGCCGTGAGCTCCCAAAAGGCCTCGCAGAAGCACTGGAGCGCGTACAGAGCAGCAGCACATCACCCACTGCTGGTCGATGCTTGAAAATACCTTCAATTTCTGCAAATTTGTTGGTAATGAATTAAAAACTTCAGTTTCTATAAAATTTGTTGTGATTCCATTATACAATTATGAACAATATTCTGTTATTTCTTATTTCTACAGTGATGGTTTAAGGGCTTTAATCGGTACTCATTTAATTATTTGTTAGTATGTTTTCTAATAAAAATTTGTTAAGTAATGTTGTTTCTGTTGTTCAAGTCTTCGAAGACATTGATCACAATTAGAGCAAAGCAAGCAATAGGCTCTGGCATTTGATAGTTTCTAGCTCGGATAGTGATTCAGATAGTTCAGATTCAGAGATAGATGTTACATAATGACAGTTTCTTATCTGTTAATCTTCAGAAATTGAAAACTGCAGAATATTGTTGGCCTAGTGTCATGTCGGGACACATTTGATAAGATCTCCGCGGCTCACGTTTTTCATTTGAAACCTCATTAAGGCGTTCTGTTGAAACCTGTTATTGTTTCACATATTTATCTTAATTTGACCTTCTTCGAGGGTACTAAGTTTCTTCTCTGTTATTGCTTCATGTGTCATTAACTTTAATGATTTAGTGCTGTTATCTTGTCCTGTTACATTTGTGGCATGAATTAAAGGTATGATTCGTCATCACAGGCTATGGGCAGGATTTATGGGAGAATATCATACGGTCAGTCAGAAAAGTAAGCGCCAGATACAGGTCTGGTTGCATCTAGCTCACATGATGGGCCTGGCAAAACTTTTCAGGTATTATTTCTGTCTATTGCAAACTCTTCCCAAGAATCGTGAGTGTTTATTTAGATGTGCTATTTGTTAGGTGCTGGTGCATGTGGAATGACCCTGCAGCCTCTTAGTGTGGAATAGTCATTTTTGCAAATGCAAGGCGGCTTTCATATTGTTTAGTCAGCTTACATGACTGACACATTATGCATAACTTGTCAAATTGCTTTTGCAGGTCATAGCTTTTCCGCAACACCGCAATGAGAAGTATTGATTTGGATTAAAAACTGCACTCATTGTTACCCTGTGGATGTGCTGCACAATTACGCCGAGAGTTCATGAAATGGAGTCCTTCAGAACTAAAGCCCTTCTTCGCATCTTCATGCTAGAAGATGTCAAGGCTTCTTAGTTAAATCTTTCCATTTTAATACGTATAATACTAGGCATTACGAAATGAAGTTGTCCTTTGATGCCTGTCTTGGCATTCATTACATAGACTAATTGTATGTTATGAAATCTCTGATTTCCCGTAAGCTGTTAAACAAATATGTCATTAGCACATCGACATTTTTAGCATGATCCAAGCGATATTTTCGCTAAAGTTTCTTTCTTATTGTTGCGCTTCCAACTGTCAGATGACCGGATATATTTGTTTGTGATGAGCTTCATGTTGCTGAGAATACCAGGGCTGATGTAACCCAAGCATTAAACAAGAAATGCCGAGAAGATAGTATTAACTGATCACCACTTCAGAACAATCTCATGGAATATTACCGTGTGAGTTACTGAAAAGCTTTTCATTTATTACTTACACATCTACCATCTTGATTCATTTGAAATTTTAATCTTTTACAGATGGTTGATTTTGTAAGGGAAGGTTTTCTTGAAGCAGCCATGTTTCGAATCATATTCTATGAACAGTTGATGGATTTGTTCAGAGAATGGACATCGAATGTGAAGGACGCACTCACCAAAAACTGTGTTTGTAATAGCCGTGAATGTCAACCTTACAGAGGAAATTATACAAGAGATTTCTTGATGTTCATGGATTCATCAAGGACAAGGATTATAATGAAAGTTAAGGAAGAGAAGTTTTTTGCCGGCTACCAGGCCTTAGCTCAGGTATAATCTTAGCAATACCTTCACAAGTTCGCAACTGCTATTTTTCAATATAATAAATACGCACTCACTCACACGCATGCGCATGATCGCAAAAGCATCTTTGTCCTGCACAAAAAGGATTGTTGCCTGTTGGAATGATCTTCGTGAAAATAACTATAAAGAGCTTGAGCAGAGTGGCAAAATGGTACTGCTGCTTGACATTCTAGCTATGAGTTCTGATGTGGGCGATATAAGGCATTGGCATTTAGCCAGAGCATACCAACCCTTGACCTCATCGATCTTTTTCTTTCACGGCTACCTCAACCTGGGAAGAAAGGGAAGTTTTGAAGGAAGGAAAAGACTGGTACAGGTTGGTACACATTACTTATAATGACTACAGTTGACAGACAGATGTAGCTGCAATGTCTGTTGTGTATAAGTTTTTACTTAGGTTACATTCATTGTTGCCTTGTGGCTGATGGAAGAACAAAGGCTCAGAAAGGCAAAAGCTGGTTGAACGCTGTAATGATCCTTAAATAAAAAGGGTGGAAATGTGTTATACTTCCACCACAGCTGGATCGTTAGGGATAAATCTGTCTGCCGCTAATCGTAATAATAGTTGAAGGTTCTTGGAACTAAACATACGATCTTCAGGCTATATATCGTGCTTGGAGGCGGGCTTCAATTTTCTGTTGCAGTCCTTAACTCAGTTTTTGTTTAGCAAATGCCGTGATAAAGTCTAGTTTAGGGGCCACATAGCATTAGGGAGGGTTAGTTTAGAATTGCCATACAACTGAATGTGCCAGACAGCAAGCCTGATGATTATTCCTCCTTTACTGGGCCAACTTTCTATCTTCCGGTACGACACATTGTAAATGATATGTTATTTCCATTTTCAGGTATAGTTTTCAAACACCGTGTTGGCCGGCTCCTAGGGTGTGTGAAGAACATAATGTGTTCTTTATACAAACTCACTCAAATCATCAAATGTAAGAACTACGAAATGTTTGATCTTTCGTGAGAAGACGGCACGAGGTAACCTTCAATTTGATTGAAGGTGCAACCACAACCTCCAAGCAAAAGTGTTCATCCAATATGAGATTGAAGGCCCTCTGGGTATTTAGCCTTTACTCATAAAGAAGACTTATTGTAAGTATAGGATGGTACAACCTTATTAATGTGATTTTGAGTTGTGTCTTGGTTCACATCATCTAGGCTTCAAAAGTCATGAGCGAAGTTTTGTTTTTGAGTACTAACATGCTAGCTAAGAGCTTTTAATTTGTTAATACCATGTCTAAGTGTTGTCACAAAATGAACTTGGTAATTCAATTATTTTCCTTCAAGCTTATGGGCTAGGATTGACCACTAATTATACGGAGGTTTTGGGGCATGGTACTTAAATACCTGGTGAAGGGTACTAAATAGTGGGCCCATTTAAATAGTCGTAAAGCGACTACTTGGGTACTAAGTGCACAAAACACCCGAAACCGCATTATTAGTACTATCCAAAGGCGCTGTGTATCAAACGATAGCCTTACGTAAGCTGCTGGTAGGTGAGGGTCTTCATATAAGTTACCTCGTCCATACAAGTATTTTTGGTTTATCACTCCCTACTGCACAACTTTATTACTTTGTACATAGTAAATTAATTAGTACAATTCAACAATCTTGTTGGGTAAATCAATGTGCCTTAAACCAACCGCATGTATGGTAACATGTGGACATACAAACCAAACATTGTAATTCTCTCATCTCCTTCAATTTTCTCGTATTTAAACATAACCCCATTAATTTCAACTACTCCTCTCCTCCTCAGCCGCCCAACCTTTCATCTCTTACTCTATTTCTCCTCTTCTCCCACATATGAATGGCGACGTCTAGTTAATATAGTGTCTCCGGCTGCAATTTGTTTATTATTTGCACGGTTAATGTAGGAAATTATATTAAGTAAAAATTCGAAATTAACTTTTATTACCGTGCAAAATGCAGATGTCCTTACAAATTTTCGGTATACACGCGAATAGGTACAATATCAGTGGTAATTGGTCGGACTTGCACGTAAAAGACTTTCGGGAATAGGACTCATTTAGTTATTACATGTAATTTTTACCAATAATTTTCAATTATTAGTTGCATAAGTTTAAAATGTTACCTGATCAATGATATTATATTATATTTTATAGTACACAAAGTTAGTTTTTATGTTTGTTTTTTGTGAGAATTTTTATACTTCTTTATATATTTTTATCATATAAATTGAATAATGGATTGATCGGCTTTGTGCATTAAATGGACAAATTTGTGTGGAGTTTTGGAGCTGAGAGGATTATAAAGTTTCATGCCTTAATTCTATGCCGGTTGATCGTGAAGAATAATTGAAGATGGATTGCGAAGATTGGCATATCTAATGCTTTGAGCTTATTTGGCATAAGTGATCCAAGATGACGTTTTTAGGCCGAGGTTTCTTCTACAAAGTTGTAGAGGACGATTTTAGCTTCCAACGACATATTATGGGCCTAATTCGGAGCTGATTTGTCAATCAAAAGAGGATTTTCTGCAGCAGTCCAAATCCACGTTGAAAAAGAAATCAATTTAATTCTATTTTTATTTTTATTTCCTGAATTTCTTTTGGGAAGCCTATTTTTAGTAGGATTTGGTTTTTATATGCAGTCGCAGTCTCTAGGTTTAGAGGAGAACGAATTTTGAAGATTAAATTCTGTGGAGAACACGACTCAATCCTTTTCTACAACGGTGTTTTTTAAATTTTTATTAATTTATTTTAAGATTTCAATTATAATTATGTAACTAATTTTCTTTCTAGGTGAGGCCTTGAGTCTTTAACATGAATACGAGTCTCTTTTCAATTGCTTATGATATTATGCACAAGTACTTGGAATCACAACCACTCGGTTTTAAACTATCTATTCCATCCCAATGCTGGTTGAACATATCTCCGTGCTTCTACGCTTCCGGCCTTGAGAAGAAGATTTTATCGTCGTCGTCACTTGCAGCAAATCTATCCAAAGTCACTATCATTTTCCTCCAGCAGGAAAATTGAGCTCTGTAATCAATCGGTCGGCCATTCCCAGTGTCTTCCCGGTATAAAAGTGCCCCGTTTTTTGAAAACCATTGTACTGATGATACAACAGTCCTCATTAGGATGGAATAAAACAGTACCGTAGTGCTCAATTAGCGAATGAAACTGGTTCAGATTTGGCACCGCGCAAGGACGGATCAAAATTCTTCAAGCACGCAACTTCTAGCTCTTCATCGGAATCCAAGTAGGTACTGCAAAGAATGTACCAACCGAAACCCAGTGCAGAACATACCTTCATTTGCAGGGTCTTGTATAAGTTGTATTCCAAACCTGAATTGGGTCCTCAAACAACTTTGAACCTAATATGCCAAGTATCCAATCACGTGTTTCACAAGTCCCTGTAAGATCTTCTCATACACATCTAACCCCCTTCGGGGCCGGGCCTCAGGCTTGTCAGTGACCACAAAACCCACGGTCTTATAAATCCTAATAGGTGGGTTCGGCAACCAAACATAACCACAACCATTTTATCTCAAATCCGCATTCCAGACTAATGAGTGGTTAACCGCTTTTCAAAGCTGGTAACTCTGAAGCTGAGCCTCGGGTGCAACCATCTTCCACCCTTCTGGCAACCATTTCACACGCCACAAGTGCATAATTTACCTCTACATGGATGTATCAAAAATTATCGCACTAGGAAAAAGACAAAATTTACCTCGTATGGCTGCTGCTCTAAGTACATACTTCTAAACCCTTCGCATCACTTCCAAATAACTGTGTGGAAGCCAATCTCCAAAGCAAATTTAAACCCTCCTTTGCCGCTAACAGTTCCATCGTCATTGTATCGAAAGCCATGAAAGTGCTTCGAAAAACCTGCCATAAACAGACCATCTTCATCCCTAATCACAGCCCCAACACCCTCTGCGAGCTTTGACGAAACAGCCCATCAACATTCAGTTCATACCTGCTGAGGATGTCCCAACCCGATAACCTTTTTCATTTCTCCCCAAACTAGAAGCATCAGGTTGATTTGTCTCCTTATATTCGAAAAATAGCCCCAGCCCGCAGTTCAATAGACTCACTGTTCATCCTTCCGTCAAACACCCTCACATCGCCCCCGTCCAAATGCTCCAAAAGTATCATGGCGAAGAGATCACGATCTTCTCTGAACTAGATAAGATCACGGCCCTCCACAAGTCTTTAAAATCCATCAGCCTCCACTCCCTTTGAACTCCCATCCACCCAGTAGTAGTATTTTTCCCACACCACACGTGACTGCTTACATTCTAAATGGCATGCAAAACAGATTCATTGCTTCTACCACATCGCAGACGCTCTCGAATATCTTTCTTTGTAAAGAAGCGTCGTGTTACAAGGATGAAATTGCTTTCAGCCCGCCACATCAAGAATTTTACCTTATTTGGCACCTCGACGCCCAGATACTTCTCCACAGAATTATCTCTTCCACTCAGATGCTTCCACCGTACCACACAATTCCTTTCCTTAAGCAAACGAGCAAGTAACAACTACTCTTAACAGTATAACGACCATGCTGTTCGTAATGCAAAATTAATGTATCCACACCCCGTTGAGAACCCAAAGGAATTTTCATAATCGCTCTCCACCTCATCCTTCTTCCAAAAAGGAAACCCTCCAAATGTCCCGGCAGCAGCTTTGGCAGCGAATATAACTTAAATGTCATCGGCTTAGGAACCCATGGTTCCCCATAAATACCCACAGCCACAATTCACTCCCAATCCTCCATCTCAACCCCCAGACTAAAGAGCGCTAAACAAGAGACAGTCGAGATCCCACTCGCCCTCCAATAGTGAAGCTGTAGGATAATGTCGGTTCGTAATACTTGCTCCGCCAAGGAACCCCCTACTTGAAAAGAGACGCCACACTTGATTGGCAAGCAACGCCTGATTAAAAGCTTAAAAATCCCAAAATCCCAATCCGCCAATATGTTTGCTCAGACACAAATTCTCCCATCTTGTCCAGTGAACTCCTTCTCATTTTTTGCTTTGGACCACCAATACCTTGCCAACATTGCATGAATTTCTCTGCACGTACCCTTGACATCCTAAAGCAACTCATGGTATATGTAGTATCGTCGCCTGTAAAATGGCTTTGATCAGTAAAACTTCCTTGCTAGCCCGTGAAAGGAGCTTCTTTCTTTCCACCCACATACTTTCTTTTTCCAATTTATCTTTAATAGCTCCAAATAGTTGCCAGCTTCCCCTGCCCACCTCCATTGGCAAGAGAGAAGGGATGTGGCTCTAACTCTGAGTAATCATACAATTCATACTCACTGCTCCTCCACCACCAACACTCACACCCCAAATATCTTCACCCTCTCTCTCAAATTCAAAAACCCACAAAAAGTATTTCCAAGATTATGTTCCTCACTCACCTCTTGCCTTCTCCATCCATGTTTCTGAAATATTTTTAGAGAAAAGAAAGAAAGAAAGCATCTTCCTTTCTCTCTCTACACTTGAGTCTTGAGAGAGAGAGAGAGTTGAAAAGAAAAGCAAAGAGGTTGGAGTGAATGCAGAGGAAGCTTAGAGAACAGAGAGCGGGAAAGGCAGAGCTGATGGAAGTTAAAGGTTTGGTTTGGTTTATTTTGTTGTTTGCTTTTGGCGAAAAAGTTTTCTACTAGCAAATGACCCCGCGCGATGCTGCGATTAAAACTGTGATAAGCGTGGTGGAATATATTAAAATCTATTTACATCCTTATGTTCAATAATGAACAAAAGATAGGTGTTTGTATAATCCATACACACTTACATTGTTCCTCAGTACTTCACTTTTCTTTCTTCTTTGTTTTTCTGTAGAAACATAGGGATATCATTGTTAGTTGGCAACAAATATAATAAGTCTTTAAATTTTTAAAATACAATTGGGTGATAACTATCTGTTCCATTGCATAAACCCAATGATTGATTTAAATTTCTCAATAACATAACAGGCAAATGCATATACTACAATCGTGATTGTAATGGATAGACAATTACATTGAAGAGATCTGAATCCTGGATATATCGTAATCTTAATTCATAGCGTTTCAGGGCCAACCCTTCACCAGTTATGTATAATATATGGAGGTTTTTAAATTGGTGTTTCTAACATGCCATTGCATTTTTAAATGGAAATAAGCTAAAATCTTATTTGTAAAATAACAGGCAGGATTAGAAGAAGAAGAAGAAGAATAGCTCTAAACAAAACTTGTAATTAATAAAGAATTATTACCTGCTAAGAAATCCCAATGATCAACTCCTCCTTGTCACTTCAGGAGATTATCCAATTCAACTGGATCAATCAAACTGCATCATTCAACAAAAGAAACAAAAATTAATTAAAGAAGAAAACTGGGGAGCTAATTCTAAACATACACCAACCTGCACTACATCCGCCTGAATTAAACGATCCATTAGACATTAGTTACAAAACCACTAAGGACTTAAGGTTAATTGGTATTATTACATTCTTCTTCATGTTTTCCTAAATCTTTCCAGACATCAATGAAAACAGAGTTGATATAACACTATATGTATCCATACAAAAGCTGACAACCCAATGAAGCAGCATTAAGGTACAATGCTTGATCTCTAATGGAACTCTTGTTAAAAATTTGTAAACAGATATATGATTAAGAAGCCAAAACAAAAATGCTATTGTTTCTTCTACTTCAGAAAAAATGTCTCAATGGACTGCATGCAATTCAGATACATGACTAATACCCTTTTCCGTGTCTCTCGGGATTCAACAAAACACACGATTCCAATTTGAAAGACAAAATTCAAGCAGTCGAAAGCATCTTTTGTTTTAATTACTATTGCTTAAACATGCTAATATAATTGGCTAGACTTGTTTAATTAACACATCCATAAGCTGGCTAATTCTAATTAGTCTCATGATGTAGCAAATAAGGGATATGGATTGGAAGTTCTATTGCCATTGCTCTACTACTTTGCATTTTGTGCAATCTACTTATACGAAGAAGAAGATTAGCAGCTGGTATATATTTTCTTTAAAAATGTTAGGCAGGATTAATATTCACATTTTTACAATAAATAGTTTCCTTAAATTAGTATTTACTTAACTTTCATGACTATTAATGTAAATAGCAAAAACATGACAAACATTCACAACGAACTACTCATCTTCATGAAACCATATTAACGTATTAATAACATAGATCAAAAGAGTGACAGCATAGAATTAAGCATGCAATTAAAACTTAATCACTACTAATCAAACTCATCATATCATGCAAAACAATATTTGACAAGAGAACGTGGTCACCAGAATTGTCGGGTCAAGTTTGGAATGCACTTCCTCCTTTGTTCTACCGCCCAACTCATTCTTGAATGCTGCAAGCCCCCAAGAAGAGTTCGCCAAATAAACAGCATTTGGAGGATACTGGCAATTCACATACAAAAATCGTAGGCCTTCTGCAGAGAGAGAGTAACCGCATACTTCGTCAACCAAACCAGCATGACTACAAGCATACAAATCTGAAATGAAGGTGATCCGTAATTCCAGAGGTTTCCCCATCTTATGGAAAACTTGCATTGCTTTCGCCACAATCATGCACTGCAAGTCCCGCTTTTTCTCTGGCATTCTTTGAAGAACAACCCAGCCATGTCCACATTTCCTGATTTAGAATACGTATCCAGGGGCGACATCGACTGAAATTATCCAATGCAAACCAGCCTTCTCTACCAGACCATGCGCCAGCTTGTGCACACGCAGAGAGTACTTCGTCAAGCTCTCGCCCCCATCCGCTCTAATTCCCTCCCGCTGTAGTTCCCTGAAAAACTCCAAAAGCCTCGTCAAACCAACCACGCTGAGCAAACCCAACAATCATACTACTCAAGACACATCATATTTCATCGGCATCCTCAAAAATGCCTTCATAGCCCGCCCTAGCTCATCCGTTTTCACATACTCCTGCAAGCAAATGTTCCAGGAGGTCAAATTCCCAAAGGCATCCATCCAACCAAACATCCTCCGCACCCTCTACATCCCCACACCCAAAACACTCGGTAAGAATTCCGCATTCCACGCAACCACATTTGGTTCACGCATTTCTCAAACACTTGTTGGGCAAACTAACACAGTAGTCCCCGTATCCACTCCCAGGCTCCCAGCCACCGCCATAGCCACTAGTTGGACCTCCTCCTCCGTCACTAACCATCACATCAAACCCTGTCAACGTCGCAGATCAAAACCAAAACCCATCAGAAAAACACATCCCAATTTCAAATTTGTAGATCGAATCAAAACACAAGAATACTGCTCTTCATCCTTGATCAATCCTGTGCCATAGTTTTCATTAAATTTAATAATAACTTCTACTCATCTGAGAGCATGGCTGATCAGACGGAGCGCGGGATCGACGGAGCATGAGCCGTCTCTTGTTGGAGCAGATCAACGGCGACCACGATTCATCGTCGCTGTCGTCTTCCCACTCGGATAACGAGAAAAGATGTCCGAGTTTGCGAAGGTCGTACCAGTTCACCATTTGCTCGGCGGCGGATAGTCTGCTGCTGTGTTTTTGTGAGAAACAAGAAAGCAGACGATTGAGGGGGAAAGGGAGGGTAGGGATAGGCAATTTAGAAAAAATCACTAAAGGGTACTGTTCATCCGTAAGCTTTGGGGATAGACAGGCGCTTGAGCGCCAGACCGCAGAAATATAAAGCGCTTGAGCGCCAGACCTCAGAAATATAAAGCGCTTTGGAGCGCCAGACGCAGAAATATAAGGCGCTTGGGCACCAGATCTCAGAAATTTCGGCGCTTAAGCGGAGAACTGGGACCCTGGAACCAATTTTACGTGAGTGTGAGTGCGATTGTAACTATTTTGATGTTTCGGAAATATTACATTTTGCTTATGATTGCACGAGTGTAGCCCTCCATTTTCTACGAAACTTTGACAACTAAAACTCGTGTTTCTAATTCACCATAACCATAAACCCTGCTTCTAGTACTAACAATGGTATACGATCCGTCACGGCCCCTCACTTATGTGAGTCTAAACTTGTGCAAAGCAATTAAAAAACTTGCAGAAACCAGCCAATTCCACAACGGCAGCAAGAACAAAGAGCATGATCAGAAACGCATGCATGAAAAATTAAGAGACATACAAGCACTCTCAATCTTCCCCTACCCATTTCTTCCAATTATTACCCCCAAACCCAATTGCATCTCAATTTCCTGTACAAGAAATTTTGGCATCAGCCGCTACGCACAGCCAAATCGCTTAAAATAATTTAACAGATGTATGTGCACCCAGAACATTACAAAATAACAATGATAACTCCGACTTAATTAACACAATTTAGCAACAAAAGAGAACTCCATCCATCATGAGACTTAAATAAATACAACAAGAATAAAAGAAAAACTCTATTCTAGCACTTAAATAATTATAGCTTAGTAACAACACTTCCTAAGCGCCTCTTCCATCCGGGGATCACTCCTCTAATCTAGATATATCTCCTAAACGAATGACTAAGGAATGCTTTTGCTACAACATGAAACAAAAAGTATCATGTGTCATGGAAATGCGTTATGCAATAACACATCAACATCGGGCTTTTCATTCTCGAACCAAAATTAATAAAATCTTAATTTATCATTCATATAAAAACCAAATAAAATAACACAACAAAATGCAAAATTCACGACGTTAGCCTCGATGTTCCCCCTGTGCTTCTTCCAACTTGTAGGAAGTCGCATTAGGGGATTGTCTAATTCCAACCATCCAAACTTTACTTCATAAGAATATGGTGTCAACACCTTTCCACCCGTGAAAATGTAAATGGTGGGTCAAGTGTCTCGCTTTAGATTAATCCATTTTCTCGAGTCGCGTTCTATTTCCTTTCACCGCGATGTCCCCGAGAAAGGTTCTCACCATATGAGCTTTGATTGATGCCTTTGTAAGACCATCATCCATCAACAATGACGGATGATTGTCCAACAAGTACCGAATTGTGCCGCACAAAATCCACGAGTATCTTAAATTATTATTAATATCTTACTCTCAAACCAACCAAAGTTTCCACTACCAAAGGTGTGTGATATGGGGAGATTTTGCTTCATGTAAATAAACCGACTTATATCATCTCTTTTATTTCCCTATAAGTTATCATTCAAAATTGACAATGCTAACTATGCCCACTCGCTTGCAAACAAATTTAACCGAAATTTACCAAAAGGTTACTAGTCATGAGGACAATCAAGAGTGAATATGAACAACACAACCAAAAACACTTTAGCATATTCAAGCATTGGAACAAAACCTCTAAAATGCAATGACTTCACACTAAACCATTAAACAAATAAAAACACAAAAATAGCAACCACTAAGAAACAATGCAAACAAAGAAACCACATAAAATCAAAGCACCAAACACAACCCATTGAGAACCCGTAATTTCACAACCAAATACAATGTGTATTTCCAAAACACCCACCCTGCAACTGAAGAAGTTTCAATCTTTCCACGTTCATATTCCTCTTCGGTGTCCTCACACCCAAACTAGTAACATTTCAATAAATACTCAGTTTAGGTTTGACATTTCAATAAATACTCAGTTTAGGTATTGTCAAACGGTGGGCATAGTTAGCATTGTCAATTTTGAATGATAACTTTTAGGGAAATAAAAAGAGGAGATGATACAGGTCGGTTTATTTACATGAAAAAAAATCTCCCCATATCACACAACCTTTGGTAGTGGAAACTTGGGTTGGTTTGTGAGGAAGATATTAATAATAATTTAAGATACTTGTGGATTTTGTGCAGCACAATTCAGTACTTGTTGGACAATCATCCGTCATTGATGGTCTTACAAGGCCATCAATCCAGAGCTCATATGGTGAGAACCTTTCTCGAGGGACCGCATAAGCAGGTGAAAGAAAATAGAGCACGACTCGAGAAAGAAAGGATTAATCTAAAGCAGACACTTGACCCACCATTTACATCTCCTAGGTGGAAGAAAGTGTTGACACCATAATCAGATAAAAGTTTGGATGGCTGGGATTAACAATCCTTAATTGACTTCCTACAAGTTGGAAGAAACTTGGGGTAACATAGAGCTAAGGTAGCTCAATGTTCCCCCAAGTTTATTCCAACTTATAGGAAATCAATTAGGGATTGTTCATCCCAGCCATTCAAACTTTTATTTGAATATGGTGTAAACAATTTCTTCCACCCAGGAAATGTAAATCGTGGGTCAAGTGTCTGCTTTAGATTAATCCATTCTTTCTGGAGTCATGTTCTATTTCCTTTTACCTGCTTATGCAGTCCCTCGAGAAAGATTCTCAACATATGAGCTCTGGATTGATGCCTTGTAAGACCATCATCCATCAATGACGGATGATTCCCCAATAAGTACTGAATTGTGCTGCACAAAATCCACAAGTATCTTAAATTATTATTACCATTACTACCTTTCCAAATGGTTGGCATTATAAATTTTGAAATGGTAGTAGGATAACTTTCACGTGTTTGAATGATAAGCTTTTGGGAAAATAAACGGAGAATATAATTGTGTTCAATTCTAATGTAACCCTTGTTTTGTTCATGATTGACCCTTCTTTGAAAATTTGTAATTTATCAAATATATTGAATTTTTGTCGCAAAGTTTGAGTTTTTGTTGTTTTGTGTTTCTCTTGATTATCGTCTTTCTTATGCAGAAAAGTAAACTTCGAGGAGGTACTATTACCCTCAATGGTGGAGACAGCGGGGTAGTATTTGATTCAGTGAATGGGCTAAAATATGTACGGTTCATAGACACGCATACTATTCCTTGTGTCTCCAAAGGAGAATTGGATGATCACTTCATCTTTTTCCACGAGGTTGATGAAAGGAGATCTAATGAATGGTATAGACACTCGTGCCGATTACAAAGTTATTTTCTGCTCAATGCAACACTTAGAGTGAAGGACGAAAATAACCGTGTTTTCCTATTGACTGAGAGAGTGAATGCTTTGTTGAAGAATTGGGTGGAAAAAATTACTCCCTTTCATGTCAAATATCCTCATTTGCTGGTTCCAGACTTGACACTCTTACTTAGGTAATAATATTTTACTTAAATTATTATGTTATGATTAGTTTACAAAATAATTTTTAATATTTTTTCGATTTTGTTTCATATAGGGATATTTTGTGCGGCATGAGAGATTTCCATCTTCAGTCACGTGTGAATCACTTAAACTTGTGTATTGATACCATTTATTTGGTAGTTCATGGCGGAAAGTTAAGAGTAAAGCTCTCGTATTCATTGGTACCTTCCACTTCTGAGGCCAAAAGTGATTTTGAAGCATTCCCACAGCTACTATTAGGTGTTTTAGGGACAGGTTGAGTTTGTTGACTTGAGCAAATGTGTAATGTCCGAAAAATTGTTAGTATCCCAACTTTTTAGATTTTTATTTCTTTTGTTTGCATATTAGAGGAATTTAGATGTGGGTTTTAAGGTGTATACTGTTGTGAAAAGGTTGAAACTTGCTGGTTGTATTTGGTTGTGAAATTACGGATTCTCAATGGGTTGTGTTTCAAGTTGCTTTGATTTTGTGTGGTTTTCTTTGCATTGTTTCTTAGTGGTTGCCTTATTTTCTGTGTTTAATGGTTTAGTGTGAATTCATTGCATTTTAGAGTTTTGTTCCAATGCTTGAATATGCAAGTGTTTTTGGTTGCGTTGTTCATATTCCTCTTCGGTGTCCTCACACCCAAACTAGTAACATTTC
>JAEHOF010000286.1:0-18993 GCA_018257905.1 Gillenia trifoliata | reverse complement strand
ATTACAATGAATAGCAAAATCAAACCAAATAAGAAAGTATCTCAACAATGTGTTGATGGGAATTGTGTGGAAAATTGTGAATTGGGAGGCGATAAAGGCGTTTGTGGCGCTGGAGGGAGCTGAATTGTTTCAATGTGGTCCAGTGAATGGAGGGAAAGAAGAAAGTGAGAAGAACAAGAAGAAAAAGAAGGTGGTTTCGGGGAAAAGGACTAGAGTGATAGTAGAGCTGATTAACAGGGTAAGTGAGGAGGGAATGCTGTTGATAGTTTGGGGATGCTGAGAAGTAAGGTTGAGCAGATTTTATCGTTTTTGGACCCAAAATACCAGGCATTTGATAGTTTGTTGAACACAGTAATCAAGAAGATAGTAGAAAGCAATGAGAGTAGAAGACTTCCCAAAGTTACTTTTCTCAGTATTTAACCTAAAGTAGTTGATCGATCATATAAGATTCCAGTACTTTAGATTATGTTAATTTGTTTCAATTTATTTTATGATTGTTTTGGATTGTAATGAATGGAGTTACTAGCATTCTTCTCACCTTGGACATATTATTGTTTATGGTAGGGTACTGGTGATTTTGCAAAAGAAGAACGCATTTTCGATCATATATAGAAGACGTTTTTGAGAGGCATGGTGCCACGAGACTCTGGATACTCCAGATTTTGAATTGAAAGAAACTCTCATGGGGAAATATGGCGAAGATTCGAAACTAATTTATGATCTTGCAGACCAGGTAATTGTCTCATTCTCACCTTTTGTCACTTTCTTTGAATCAAGCTTGAATTTAAAACTTAATTAATCACTCATATCTTGTTTAATTTGTGTTTATCTTGTCCACAGGGAAGAGAGCTTTTATCACTATACGATACGATCTAACTGTTCCATTTGCTAGGTATGTGGCTATGAATGGTAGCACATATTTTAAAAGGTACCAAACAGCAAAGGTCCACCGGAGAGACAATCCGAGTAAAGGACGATACCGCAAGTTATACCAATGTGACTTCGATATAGCTGGCCACTATAGCCAAGAAGAAAAAATGGCGCCAGATTGTGAGGTTATTAAGATATTAACAGAATTGCTTGATGAGCTGAATATTGGAGATTATGAGGTAAATATTATTTAGAATTTTTTTTCACTCTATCTGCGTCTTCATGTTACCAAGTTACATTACGCTTATTTTTATGATTGTTTCTTACTTGTTACCGTTTCTTGTACAGATTAAATTGAATCACCGGAAGTTGTTGGATGGAATGTTGGAAATATGTGGAGTGCCTCCTGAAAAATTCAGAACTATTTGTTCTAGTATCGACAAGTTAGTCAAGAAGTCTTTTGAGAAGATAAAAAAAAGAAATGGTACGGTAAGGGCTTCATTCACATGCATATGCTTGAATTACATATATCACTGTATCTTGAAATACTCATTTGACATATATATGATGTTTCTAGGTGGAAGAGAAGTGCTTAAGTATTGAGACAGCAGACCAAATCCGAACTTTTGTATAATTTCGCGGCCAACCTTTGGAACTGCAGTATAAGCTTAAAAAAGAGGGCAGCGAGTTTTTAGAGAACGGTGCATCTGTTGTTGCATTGAATGAACTGGAGATGTTATTCAAGTGAATTGGAAAAGTGGTTTTCGACCTGAGTCTGGCCAGGAGTCTCGATTATTATACTGGAGTAATATTTGAAGCTGTTCTGAAAGGGGGTTGAGCGGGTAAGACTACACAAATGCGTTGTGACTTAACTTTCTTTTTTGGCAATCATTTTTCTTGCTATTGGCATTCGTATCGTGTATCCATGTCGTATTTTCCTAGTATAATCATGCCGCATGACATTTGAATCGTGTGCCTTGTGATATTTCAAATAATGCGAGCTAGAATAAATGAATGTGAAAGTCATTTGTATCGTGTCTGTGTCATATGTTCCTATTGGGTCTCGATTATGCACTACTGATATATATAAACAAAAATCAATAGTGATTTCTTTCTGGAATAAACTTGTGTGTTTGAAATCCTCAGGTTGCATGGTTCAATTGCTGCCGGTGGACGTTATGACAACCTTATAGGAACATTAGGTAGAAAGCAGGTTCCATCCATTGGTGTCTCACTTGGAATCGAAAGAGTATTCGCTATAATGGAGCAGCTTCAGAAAGCCCAGAATCATCAGGTAAACATTTGACATCTTAAACTTGTGCTTTGTACTTTCTGTTGCGTTAAAACACAACTGTTCGACATTATATAGAAGTAAATTATACTGGTTCATGTGTCAAGATCCAAACAAACAAATCCAGGAAAGATAAACTCCCAATCTTCATCCTACAAAAATAATAATAAACACGCACGAGCCCTTGCTTAAGCAGATACATGTTCCAATTACTAGATTGCATCTTCTGGAAAAAAAAAGAGCAACGAGGTATTATATCTGTTATTGGTTACCAAGTATGTATTATCTGTTATAAGACCTATAACGTCAAGAAATCTCTTTGGTTAATGATCTGGAGACGAACTTTCTAGCCATTGCGGTTACGTTTGCTCTTGCTGCTAGAAACTAAGTTGATGCAGAACACTGTAGTGTGGAGGGGACTTTTAAAATTTACACCAGACATTTTTGGTTAATTCAGACAGAGTAGCACCCATTTGTCAACCAATTTGAGCTGATTATTCTAAAAACTTTGTGCTAGAAATTAGCTTTTTTGGTCACTAAATGCTAGCACAAACTAATTACTAGTTTAGAATAATGGAGTTTATTTTCTCTGTAGTTGATGATGAAATATTTATTTTCGGTCCATTATATTTACTAATATATATCATGATGCAGACTATGAAACACGGATACGGATACGGATACGGCGATACGATACGGCACGATACTGTGATACGTAACATCTTTAAAAACTAGGATACGATACGTCATTGATACGCCAATAAAATATATAATTTAAAACATTTTTAACATGAAAATATTCAAATTCAAGTTCATTCAAGTGTAAAAGTTATATTTATTGTTTTAATTAGAGACAAAACTCTTTGTATTCATCAACTTTAAACTAAATTTTTGTTTCTTATTAATTTTCTCCTCTTAATTTCTCATTTGAAAGAGCAACATCATCCTAAAAACTGAATACCTGTATCCGGTGAGTATTCAGAAGTATCCGACAAGTATCGTATCCGATGAAGTATCGGATACGAGATACGTCACCAAACTGAAGTATCCGTGCTTCATAGGATGCAGATAACCCGAACAACCAAGGCAGTGCTAGTGTGTATATTGGGGAAGGATGTAAAACGAGGACTGGAGCTTACAAATGAGCTGTGGGATGCCAAACTGGGAGCGGAATACTCAATCAGTACAAGAGATTCCAAGTACTCCGATCGAGCAAAGAAATCGAGAAACCCGTGGATGATAATTGAGGGTGAACAGGAACGCAGTAAAGGGGTAGTGAAATTGAAAGACGTGGAGACCAATGAAGAAATGGAATTCCAACAAGTAGAATGATTGAAGAAGTTCAAAAAAGGTTCACTAAGTTGAGTACATAGGGAGGTAAAAAACACGAAGCCAAATTCCTACGATGTATATAGATTTGACAAACTATAACTGGTTTTGGGATTTCCTACTGAATGAATACGCGCATCATATATAAAGAAGACGCAATTGATGATGGGAAGTAATTTTGCACACTTTTTTTCCCTCTCTCCCTACGCAATTTTTCACACTCCGTTTATATTTGGTCTTCCAATTGAAAAAATCAACAGACAAATAACAAATGTGCGGAAATCATTTTCCTTGAAATTCATGAGTCAACTTGTCTTGTCTGGCCTATCAACTATTTACATATAAAGCTTTGGGAGTGACTACAATACCCCAGATCTTTAAGTACACCGGGATATTAATGGGCCGGGTATAGGAAGTTGATGATAGTACATATGATTGTATCTTTCACATCTCACATGTTCATTTCCCATTATTGCAGATTGAGAAATCATTTATGTACACCATTTTCTCTTTTTATGCATCCTTATTTATTTTTATCATTTGATTCTCTAATGCTTTATTCTATCCAAAGACTAGATTTACACAAGAGTGTACATGAAAAGAAAAAGGTGTATGGAGATCATTTCTCTTAAGATTTTTTGTAAAACTTGCTACAACTATTCTCCGATTCCTCAAATATACCATCCTATCACAGTTAATTTAACGGATGTTGTACTGATATATTTCTCCTTGATTAATCAAATTGTCTTTTGATCACAAATTAAACACAAGAAAAGAAATGAGAAGGAAGGGAAGACCCCTATTTTCTCTTATTGGGGAAACAAACAAAATCTTGCGATGCCACAACAATTGCATTTAGGGTAGTAATTTTCACACTCTTAGCCTCTTACACACCTCTGTTTTATCGTGGTGATTTCGTTTGATTTATTCAATTCGATAATCATAAATAAAGAGGGGTGTGAGAAACTTAATTGAGTGTGTGTAAATCACTTCCCTTGCATTTAGTTACACAAAAATGTGATCTATCTAAAATAACTCATGGTTTTTAATCACTTTTGTGAAATTCTTAAAAAAACATAATACAACCTATTTTTTGTGTCATTTTCACAGCACGATACCTTTTTGTCGCATCTTCACTTTCCCATTATCTTTTGAAAGTGACACACTTAATGCAGATTCACTTAATGCAGTGAACAATGCCTTCTTTTTCACAATTCCACTCTTGGACCGTGTTTGCATAGGATGCAAAATGAGGAATTGGTAAAACAACTTGTAGACTTTCTGGAGCATAGTTAAGTGCCCCAGAAGATTGAGTAGATAGGACAGTAGTTGCAGTAATGGACTGAGTGGAAGATGGTTTGGGTGAGGATTGAGGTATAGGAGTTGTTGTAGAAGTCTGTGAACTAGGAGAGATAGGAATGGTTGGAGTTAATGGAGTTGTGGATAAATCTGGAGAAGAGATGATAGGTGAAGTTGAAGACACTATAACCTGTTGTGAGGATTGTATGGATGAGGTAGTAGATAATGGAGCCACTAAAACATTATTTGGAGTGGTAACAGGAAGAGGATAACCAGTGGACTGAACTAAAGGTTGTTGTGAATGAGTTTTAGAAGCAATGACTAGAGTTTTATATGGAAACTCTTGCTCATGAAATATCACATGCCAAGATATATAAAACTTGCCTTCTAAACAACTTTGGCACATTACATGAGATGACTCTTTTACAGATGAAATATGAACTTTATTTAGCATAAGAGAGACAATAAGATTAGAAGGGTGACCTAATCGGCTGTGCCAAATTGTAGAGTTGCCTAGACTATAATAAATTCTGAGATAGTCTAGGCACATATAAGACATAATTTGGCTTAATAAGATGCAAAGGAGTCCTTAAAACAGTATTTCCAACATGTGACACTTGCAAACCTTCACCATTTGCTGTTTGAATCGTTTCATTGGATGGATAAGATGTAGCCAGAGATAAATTGTTGAGATCAGCAGTCATGTGGTTATTAGCTCCTGAATCGGTGAGCCACACTTGTCGAGTTTGCATTGGTGAAGTGCCTTGTTGAGACTTCGAGAAGGTAGTATTCATTGCTTGCATTGGAGATGGATTTGAGTATGAAAATCCTAATATTGAGGGTTGAGGAGCAAATGGTGTCACTGGAGGCAATGAAGTATGCATAGATGACATAGGAGACTGATAGAAATATGGAAATCCTGGCATGAATGATTGAGGTGAAATTGATGACCCTTGCATTGGATATTGATTACTGATGGGTGGTATGTGGCGACAATACTGTGTAAGATGATTATTCGTGCCACAGATTTCACAAAGTGGTTTCTTACTATTTCTGTACCGACAAAATGTTGCAGAATGCCCATCTTTATTACAAATTTGACATGTTATCACAGGAGAAGATGTGCCTCTATAAACCTGTGGTGGTGAGGAACCAAGTACCCCTGGAGATGGTGTAGGAAACACATGGGTTTGAGTGGGATATGCATTCCTAGAAACAGAATACTTTGAGCCTTGATTATACTAAAATTTTCCTTTCCCCTTATTCCTATTATTATAATTCCTAAACCCACTAGTTGCAAAGTTTGATTGTGGTGAAGTAGGATATGATGAACTATAACCAGAATTCGAGGAATGATGCATACCCAGATGAGGTGAAGCATCAAAGTTTGCATCTTGATAAGTAGAGGCATGATTAGTAGCAACCATGGCAGAGAGAAATGGAACACTTGAAGTATGTTCAACAATTGCCTCCTCTGCAAGTAATTGGGATCTAAATTCTTTGAGTGAGATGGCAGTTTCCCGACCACTAACAACACACCTAAAGGTGTTATAATCAGGAGGTAACCCATTTAATGCAAGTACCACAATATCCTCATCAGCAAAATTAACCCCAGCAGCAGCAAGATAGTCCCTTGCAACCTTAATCCTCTGTAGATACTGAGAGACTGAATCAGTACCCTCCTTGATATTCTGCAATTCACACTTCATCTGAAAAATACTGGTTCTTGTAACTGTGGAAAACTGTTCTTTGAGACGAAGCCATAGGTCTGTGGCACTGGTGCTACCAATAACACAAGAAATGGCAGCAGGAGAAAGAGTAGCAGTAATTAACTGCATTAATGCACGATCGTGCATCTTCCATACTTTGTAATCATCAGATTCAACACGATTTGAAGAATTTGGAGAATCAATTTCAGAATCACTAGATGCAGCAGTATGAAATTGGGGAGGACATTTAGTAGTTCCGTCTTCACTTTCCCATTATCTTTTTAAAGTTTATGCAAGTTATTGTTAAGCTAGAGAGAGAAGAGAGCTAAAAGATCCGGTGAGAAAAAGTATTAACAGCAGAGAGAAGGAGAGAACTCAGTTTTGGCTACGTTCTAGGCCATGCTTGTTTTCTTACGCCGCAAGCAAATGATTTTATGAGAACTCAACATTTCACAAAATACCAATCTTCGTGAAAGTTTTGCCGCAATAAGCCTCTTAAAATTCATATTGGATACTAAAAAGTTGTAAAACTCTATTCTAGCGTTGCCCCGCTAGTATTTTTTTAGTTAGTTTTCTATTTTTTAACTTAAAATTTGAATAAAATTACTTATGTTACTTAATAAATGGTAAGACTACTTTCAAACAGTTTATACTAATTTTCTTAATACGCATGCAAACAATCTTATAAAAACCCAAGAAACCGCATTTTTTCACCGCACCATAAAATTTTTAAAAGGCTTTTTACTCAAAATAGTATTTGAGATTGACATAATTCTTCAATTTGGTCCCTAACAATAAAAATTAATCAATATAGTCCATGACTTTGACCACCGCACATTAAAGTGATATTTCTATTTAGATTCCGTCAATTATTTTGTTAGTGTGCTGATCTGGCATTGTATGGGTATCACAAATCCAATCATATAGCTCCACTAGAATAACCATAATTTTTTTTAAAAAATTTAAAGGATTTAAAACCAAAAATGATAAAACTTAAAAATTAAAAAAAAGAAAGAAAAGAAGTCAGGGTTTAGCAGAGGAGAGCGAGCAGCAGCAGCGGCTGCGGCAGACATCAGCATCACATCACGGCGGCGGAAGAACTTCTGAAGACAGAGCTCTGCCGTTTCAGCGGCTACAAGATTTACCAGGGAAAGGGAATCCGATTTATCCTCTCCGATTTACCAGCCATGTACCGGAAGCAACACAAGAAAGACATTGCTGCTGAATCTGTGAAGAAGAAGCGCCGTTTGACCAAGAAGTCCTATTCCAGGTCCATTGTTGGTGTCAAATTGGAAGTTATCCAGAAGCGTAGGACCGAAAAGCCCGAAGTTCGTGACACTGCCCGTCAAGTTAAGGAGGGGGTTAAGAAGACCAAGGATCAGAAGAAGGCTGAAGAATTGGTGTCCAAGTCAAGGGTTCAATCCAAAGGGAAGGGTGGTTTTGGAAGGTTAGAGTTTTTGGTTGGGGCCTGTCTGGTGGATTTACCCACCAGATGAAGACGACGACTTGTGTTTTTTTTATATTTTATTTTAATTTTTTTACTTTATCAGTTTTAGTTATAAATTAAAAAAAATAGTTTTATATACTTAATCCACTTGATGAGATATGATTGGATTTGTAAGATCCCCACGATGCCACATCAGTGCACTAACTGAATAATTGATGGAATTTAAATAGAATGACCACATTGAAATGCGATGGTCAAGGTCAGAGACAACATTTATTGATTTTGATTGTTAAGGATTAAATTGAAAAATTATGTAAATTTCAGAAACCATTTTAGCTAAAAATCCTTTTTAAAATTCATGCATGCATGACCTATTCTCGCGTAATAAATGATTTGGTTCGGTTTATCCCCTTAACTTATCTCAAACCAAACCAAGTTTAATTAACCGATCCAAATGCATCCCATCCACCCTCTTGTACCTGTAGGTACAAAATTAATTTCCTGTACCTATATAAAACTTGGCCAAAGATATGCAGTCCATTGATTAAACCAGAAAGAAAAGGACGACATCCATTTGGAAAATATCCGTCTTCAAAACCAAATATAATGAGATCCACGCGTAGCGAATGGTTTCAAAGTTTTGAGAAATAAAATAATCTTCACATCATCACACATGAGTTCCTCATGTCTAAAAGTTATAAAGCCAGTTTACTGTATTGCTTACAGTTGGACGGATGGTTCACTTTTTTATTAGAGAACAAATATTTATTGAACGGGTTATGTTTCTCAACAAATGAAAAATATATTAAGGAAAGTGAGTCACACACACCTTTCTTTATTTATTGTCAACAAATTGAATAAATCAAACGGGAAAACAACAGACAAAATTAAACAGGAGTGTGTGTGAGAAGCAAAAAAATGTGTTTATGTTTCCATGTACTAAACTCCCCACGTGCCCCTACCGACACTTGTTAATAATTTTGAAGGTGAAATTTCTCTATTTCAATAGCAACATTTTTCAATGTCACCATTGAAATGCAACAATTTTGAGCTCATCAACAATTTTGCTTTGTGCTCACCACTCCTGTTGCCTTTTCTCTCCTTCTCATCCATGGCAAGACTCTCCAAACCCAAACTTGTTGAGAAATGCCAAGTATCTCCCCCGCCAAACTCATCAGCCTCTCCAAAACCCTCTCTCCCTCTAACCTTCCTAGACATACCATGGCTCTTCTTCTCTCCAAGCCTACCTCTTTTCTTCTATGAGTTCCCATTTCCCACTTCCCATTTCACTTCCACCATCCTCCCAAACCTCAAGAACTCTCTCTCCCTCACGCTCCAACACTTTTACCCTTTCGCCGGAACCCTACTGGCCCGGCCCTATCCCGAAAAGCCCAAGCTCCTTTACACAGAAGGCGACTCGGTTTTGCTGACTGTCTTTGAGTTGGACGGGGACTTTGAGTATCTCTCAACACTAGTAGAAAAAATAGCTTGGGCGACAAAACTTTAGGCGACGAAAAATGTTTCGTCGTGCAAGATCACTTTGGGCGACGAAATACCTATTTCGTCGCCTAAACATTACTTTAGGTGACAAAAGTTTAGGCGACGAACGCATTTCTCGCTTAAAATTTCAATGGGCGGCGAATAAATACATTCGTCACTCAAGAGATGGAAAAAGTGGTGGCAAAAGGAGAATGTGGTGCCAAACTTTTGCGCGACAAAATAATTCGTCGCCTAAAATTTCTTGCGCGACGAATGGTTTGTTGCTCAAAGTGGTGACTTTAGGCGACTAAAATAGACCTTTAGGCGACGAATATTTTTGTCGCCCAAAACCTAGCAGATTTAATCCTCTTCCTTCGACTCGAGAGGCAGTTTTTTCAGAAAAATTCTGCAAATTTGCCTCTCAAGCTCTCCCTCTCAGATTTCTCCCTCCAAATCTCTCTCCCTATCTCACTCATCTCCCTCACCATCTCACTCTCTATCCCTCTAGATCTCTCTCTCTCTCTCTCCCCCAAGCTAGGTTCTATTTCCTCCTCCACCACTATTTCCTGCTCCTCCTCCTCCTCCTCCACCAACACCTGGAATCGTTAACAGTAATTTTTATTTTTTATTATTATTTTATTATTTATTATTTTAGAATTAAAATTAATATAAATTAATTAATTTTGTATAGGTTTGTTGCATAGGATATTTGTTGGAGCACCAATTTGAAGGTATTTTCTTGATCATTTTATGTTGACGTACGAATTTATTTTATATGGTTTTGTATGCAAATAATTTGTATATGTTGAATGACTTTATGTTGCGTTGTACGTACGAAGTTAATAGTAATTAACTTTGTATGAATTTATTTTGTGTTGTACGTACGAAGTTAATACTTCGTATGCATTTTTTTAACAAAAACTTAGTTTCCCGTTTGAGAATTAATTGGATTTCGCGCATGGATGCGAAAGCGTGATTGCGATCCAATTGATTCTTGAATTGTCCCATTTTTGGACAGTTTGGGAGTGCACATTTGTGTGTCGTAGTTTGCGGTTCACGGATGAGGTTTCGATCATTGGTTTTTTGTAACATCTTCTTACATTCTTCGAGTTCATAGTAGGTATTTGATATCTACGTCGTGCACTTGGAGAACTGTAGGGAGATGCTGCCAAAATTTGCCCACGTCGAAATCTAATCTTGGTGGATATGTAAACTACAAGACAGAAATGTGGACTCCCGAATGGGATAGGGCCTTTACCGGAGGCATAAGGTGGCGAGACATAGTGGAAGTTGTTCTAATGCTCCCCTCTCCCTCTTTAATGTGGTAACAGGAAAAATGGACAGTGTATACAGAATCCGAACAGATGTGCTGATGAATATTTGGAAGGAGTAGATAATTTTATTGACTTTTCAACGAGACACAATCGGGGTTCAACTGATATCAAGTGTCCGTGTAGGTCGTGGAACAATCATATGTGGGAGACATTAGACAGTATTCGCCATCATTTGATAAGAAATGGAATGACGCAGATCTATACGAGATGCAGAGAAACCCACCTTCTGGTGCTGGCAGTGCAGAACCCACCTCCTGGTGCTGGCAGTGCAGAACCCACCTCCTGGTGCTGGCAGTGCAGTCGGAGTTGGACAGAGAATGGGTGATCATCAGATAGAAAGAGGAAAGGAATAGAGAGATAGAGAAGAGGAACGGTTGGTTTTGAGTCAAAAAAGTTTTGCCACGGGTCGCGATTTGAGTGGCGAGGGGATGCCAGCACATTTGGCCCCGGGCCAAGCAAGTCGCTCTCCACAGCGTGGCCACCCCATAAATCCAGCTCTCCCCTCATGTTCTCTCTCCCACTCCCGGGCCCCACACGCCACTATATATACCCTCCATTTGCACTTTTGCGCCACTATATATACCCGCCATTTGCACTTTTGTACACCCACCGCTGCACATTTGTACAATTTTTTCTTCCTTCGATTCAAATCTCCAATTAAAATGGCGCGCCGGTTCTAGACAAAAAAGTTGTTGCTCACTCTGTGGTGGCGTCAGGGGCTGTGATCCTCTGCCTCCCTTTTTTCTCGTCCATGGTTGCTCTCCTCAACTACTAGATTTTTATTTTCTTATTCAAATCCATTTTATTACTTCCTACTACATATTAATTCTTTGAGTTTTCATATTTTATGGATTGTGTATGTATGTTGTATTTACGTGTGTAATTTTTAATTTTCTTTAAACATTCTTTATTGATGTAATACAAAATTACAGAATGATTTCTTGATTTAATTTTTGGTATTTGTTTAATTTTTTTTCAGTAATTCATAACTCATAAATTAAAATGACGATCCTAAAAGAACATTACCTGCTACAACTATAGAGTAATTCTTTCTGCTTTCACCATCGTAATTCTTTTTACTATCGTTTGTGTACAATCATGTGTCTTATATTATATGTAATAACGTAACAAATGTTGTTTCGCTTCTCATCTGAGCTAATTAAGAGAAATGAATTAAGCAAATAGTTGAAAGAGATTGAGAATCAAAACAACAAAAACAAACACAACACTTATGTGGTTCACTCGTAATTGAGCTACATCCACGGAGCTGCTATGATTTTTCACTATAGAAGAAATATATTATGGCTTCATCACATTAATTTCTTGGCCTCGAGAGTCTTGTCTATTGTTTATAAGACTTCAGTTACAATGATCAGGGTCCGAATAGAAAACAAATAACATATAAATTAAACACGAACCTAGAAAAGCCGATAACCTAATAAGTCAGAATTTTAGTAAGAAGAGAAAACAAATACATGATTGGGCAATTTAACTAAAGCTACACTGTAGAACCTCATTATCTGATCATCTTCATTCCCGCGAAGGCGAAGCACGACTTCCTTGACATGGCCATCCATCTACTCTGCATGTTCGAAACCAATTAAGATCGCATTTTAGTGCAATTACAGCAAGACTTACAGAAGTCACTGGCAGATGTCAACCCTAACCAATTATGTTAGAACGACTAGGACACAGACACATAGGGAGGGAAGTCTAACAAAATATGTTTTGCAAATTAATTTCAAATTTAATTTTGGACTGCGATGTACTCTTGAGTGCTTAATTTGAGAATTTGAAAGTCCTTTCGTAATGTAGTACCAAGAATAAATTTTCGAAAACTCGGGTGTTAAAAGACAGCGAGGGTTAGAATACCAAACAAATGCACACAGAGCAAACACGGCAGTTTTACGTGGTTCACTCGTAATTGAGCTACGTCCACGGGGAGTTTTTCACTATGGAAGAAAAAGATTACAATTACAAGAGCATTCAAGTGTTTCCTGCAGGATTCTTTGCATCTCTAAGTCTTATTCATAGTTTATAAGACTTGAGCTTACAATTAAGGCCAGAATAGGAAACAAAAAACAAAGCAGTAGCTAGAGCAGACGACACCACACGATTAGGCATACAGAAGCATTCAATTAGACCGCTGAGTGAACTCCATGTCGGCTCGATGGCAGGAAAACGTTTTTCTTCTGGCCCATCTTCTAATCCACGTCCAACCGCAATTTTCATCATTTTCTTCAACGAATTCGACTCCACGCACTTCCCCAACTGTTGAAAAGCCTAAATCATTGGTCATCACATGTTAAAGTTTTGATAAACTAATTACACCAAATTAAGGAGTTATCATCCAAACAACTGGTAAAGACGAAAAATTCAACACAAGAGAAGCTGATTGATACAAGACAGATTTCTAATATTTATAGTCTCTTCCAAAAAAATATGACAAAAAGTTCTATTTCATCGTTTGTTGTTGGATACAAGACACTTTCACCTCACCCTATTTATGCCAAAATTAAAAAAAGCCAAATTCATCATATCATCAACTTTTGTTTAATTTAGACAAAAATGATACAGAGAATGAATGAAGTTAGGAACACACAATTTGAATGCATACAAGTAAAAATAAAAAACTGATTTGGAAGTGAAGGAAACAGAAGTAAAATTTAGAAAATAATTGAAGTGAGACGTGTAGGTTATATGCAGTACCACTTTGTTGTGCAGCTGCTGTTCCAAAACCGCAGTGCTTCACTCGATTCATCACTCGAAGTACTGTCCTCTGAAAAGGGATAAAATGCACCAAATGAATATCGATCAAAAGCGAAAAGAAAACGGATAAGGTTTGATAGAATTTTGGATGTGACCTGTTTCTTTCTTCCATCTCTGCTGTAAGATGGAGCAGTATCCAGTTTTCAATTGTCTTAAAGAAGTGAGGCCACACACCCTTTCGGGCAGTGATGCCAAATTCAAGCGACTGTGACTTGACACATGATATATAGCAAGACAAAGCTTTTGGCCTCCAAGAACAATCATGTGGTCAATAATTTCTCCTCTGGTATGAAAACCGGCACTCGGTTAAACAATGTAGATTTAAGCCTGCAGTCCAGCACCAACTCGAAGAGTACCAGTCAAGTTCAGAAAAGCCACATACCTGTATCTGTAGGCAAAGGTAGGCAAAGAGAAGAGATATGAAATTCCCATGGAATATTTGTCTCATCCGAAATTCCATCACTGGGATGTGATCTCGGGCTCAAGATTTTAAGACGTCCTCTCATGCTTCCATGCAGCACTGAGACATTTGATCCTCTGTTGAAGCTCAACAATGAACACTTTGTATAATATACGCGGCCATCCCACTAAACTGCATTTTCCAAACCCAATTTAGAGCTCTTTCTAGTGAGATAAGAATGCAAGAAACAAGGTATGATGTATGATTAAATACAATAAATGAGAGAAAAACAAAATATGATGTATGATTAAAACCTCCAGATCAATCTGAATTTCATTTATATATGGTTATTCGCTTCCTTCAGCTCATCTGTTTCTTCGTTGAGTCAGTACTGCATATCCACGAAAGTAAAGTAAGAAGCAAAACCTAAACCAAAAAAGATTTGAAGCCATATTATATAGTTTGAAAATTAAAAAGAACTGCAACGGTTGTGTAATAACTGAATTGAATGAAGTACTTACAAATTGTCGTCTTGCCGGTTGCTTGGTAACTACAATACCATCTAAGTGTAAAAGCGCAAACTCCTAAACCGTCTTTGGTTTCAGTATTTAATGTTCATCTTCCTTATAGGTAGTAGTGATCTAGAAAGCTAAATTGCCATTGCAGTATCTGAAGTAGACAAGTAGGGAGAGTTAGATGGGTATTTAGAAAACAGTGAAAAAAAGAAATGTAAAAGTAAATAGAACTTTTGATGATCTTTCTGAAGTCAATTTATTTGCCCTGACAGTAATTTCTCCGTCATAAACTTCATAACACTATATAACAAAAAGTGCAAGATGATACCCTATTTATACCAGGAAAAAAAAGAACAAAATTCATCAAATCATCCACTTAAGTGTTGATTAATTTAGATTCGATTTTTGGATTGAAAATTATTATTTTTAGATACAGAAGAAACAAAAGGAAGCGAGATAAAAGATCTTTGAGGAGAAGAACATGCATGTGTGTAATTGAATAAAGATATGACTATATTATTGAAAAGAAGGAAATTAAAGAGATATTAAAGAAAATAATTGAATGCATACCGCTTTCGCGTGGAACTTACGTTGCTCAATCGAGGAAAGCAAGAGTTGTGAAAGTGTGGTCGAAATCTTTTAATCGACATGGTATGCCATGAAATGGAAAATAAAATGCGGTAATGAATGTTGATTGAAAGCAAAAGGAATGATGAATGAAGAAGAAAATGAAGAGAAACGCACCTTAATAATTGGGATTAATAAGAATGATTGGGATGTGAGGTTGCTGCTTATTCCTTCGCGTGATGTCGAGATTAGGTAATCTCGATTGTGCTTAGCTCTGAAGGGATGTGTGAGGTTGCTTATTCCTTCGCGGTGATGCCAGCAGAGCAACCTATAATCCTAATAGCTAACAGTGATGTGAGGTTGCTTATTCCTTACGCGGTGATGTCGAATGAGAAGCGATAACTAGTACAGCCGGCGAGAAGGGATGTGGTTGCTTATTCCTTACGGCGATGATGTCGGGTCGGGCAATAGCTAATTGCAAGCGGCGCGAAGGGATGTGAGGTTGCTTATTCCTTGGCCGGTGATGTCGAATTAAAGCAATTGCGGTGTAAGCTCCGAGAAGGATGTGAGGGTTGCTAGATCCCATGATGCGGTAGTGATGAATTTGGGCAATTTTTAATGGAAGCATTGGAGTGATGTGAGGTTGCCACATCCACCTAGACGTTATACATTCTAGAGGAAATCACTTGATTCCGAGGGAAAGTGACCCGAGACGTGTTAATTTGGAGGAGATCGGGGGGAAGAAGAAGAGCGAAGCATCGTAATGTGTTCCAACTTTAACAAAAACAATGAAGGAAGGACGCTTATTTGATCCCACGAGATCTAATTCATCCACATTTGGATACGAGAGGCATGGATGTTAGAGCGGAGGACATTTCAGGATCCTCGTCTAGAGAAAGACAAGGAAATGAAGGCGGCGGGAACGCTGATTCTCTGGTTGGCTTGAAGAAGAAGAAGATGCCTTGTTATGAGTGTGCGCCTCGCCATCCACCGAGAACGGGGCACTCTTCTACCACGAGTTCTTCCCGGGGAGGGAAAAGAATGACGTCATCATCATCTCATCACTCGTACTATTACCCTGCTCCTTGTCGATATGTACTCCCGAAATTCTCCAATATGAAAGTCCAAGAAACTTAAGGGAAGGCAAATACTCCAAATATGGAAGATGTTGGCATGCACTGCACCTATCGATGTGAGATTAACAATATTTGGCGAAATCAACACCGCAAACCTCGAAACCATGATAATACTTCACGAACAACTCATTGGAATTTGAATGGGGTTACTTGATACTTCCATTGACATGATAATATCCCTTCTCATCAGCTAGCGTTCACATCTTCTGTATTTCGGAGACGAAAACCCGAAGCCGAGCGCGGAGATGTTGCTTATCGCCCCGAGGGGTGCGACCGCAGTTTGATTACGACATCCACATCTTTTCCTCGGTACTTCTCAATTTACTTAATAGTTAGCTTCTCGCCCAATTCCTTGGCCTCCCGGTCACCAGACCCGGAAGCCGCCGAAGATTACTCAAGCACGGAATTGTTTTTCGCTCAAATGTCGCTTGATGTGCGAAGACGTCCGATTCACCAAGATTACGTGGCATTTGAGTCGGTATAACGGTTTTCCAAGTTGAGATGCCTTAGAAGGGTGACCATCTTAATGCCTGGCGGTTCACCAAGATTCTCACATCCGAGAGGAGATCTAGTGTAGTTTTGAAGGTCAACTACCCAATCTGGAAGTCTCTCGATGGGATTATGACGAAGATCGAAATATCTCAAATGTATCAATTTTTTAAGACATTTTGGTAATATTTTAATTTCCAAACGATTGAGACTCAACATGCGCAATGACTTAAAATTTGAAACAATAGTAGTACAAAATGAATTATATAATGAATCCACATTAGCAAACCAAGAATATTGCCAATGAAAAAGAAAAGTCCGTATCTTATTTGCTGTTAGCAAAGACGTTGGCACTTCCCAATTCCTTGAATCAATTCGAAAATTGAAAGATACATGACGAAGCTTTTCATGAAAATTCTTTTGATTCTTATCAACTATGGTGCTTCCGACCCCCGACACTAAAATTGCAAGTTCATTCATGAGATCGTGCATTTTACAACTTTCTATTATACCAAACTCATCTTTTTCTTCTTCTTGAAAAAAAGATCTCCGCAACAATTCCTTGTAATATTCATACGCAACATCCTCCAAACACTCGTTTTCGTCGGATGACGTAATGAACCCTTGCGCCACCCAAAGGTTAATCAATCTCTGTACAGGGATCTCATAATCAGGTGGGAACAGGCTACAATAAGCAAAACAATGCTTCAAATGTGACGGGAGAACATCATAACTTAGTTTAAGTGTTGGCAAAATTTCATTTTCCTCTTGACTAATTTTTGAAAGTTTCTTATCTTTGAAATTCAACCATTCTGTTTCGTGATGCTTGGTGCGCAACATCCCACCTATCGTCCTTATAGCGAGTGGAACTCCCTGACATTTTCCTGCAACCTCCTTCCCAACTGCCTTGATTGTTGAATTCTCCGGCTCTTTTCCATCTTCAAAAGCCATTTTCTTAAACAAAGACCAACTCTGCTCTTCATCCAAACCCCTTAAGGTGTATGGTTTAGCTGTGTCTGATGTCCTCGCAACGATTTCACTGCGAGTGGTTATTAGTATTCTGCTACCTTTCGCCCCACCCTTCAACAAGTCCTTCAAGCTAAGCCACTTCTCTCGATTCTCATTCCACACATCGTCCAGCACAAGGAGGTATTTCTTCCCATCTACTTTTCTCCTAAGATCATTTTGCAACTGCTCTATCCCATTCTGTTCAGATTGAAGGATTTTCTTAACAACTGCATCCAACTGAAATACATTGGAGACACATGTCCACATTTTCAACTCAAAATGATTTTGAATCACCTTATAGTGGAATATGAGTTGGGCAAGTGCAGTTTTTCCCAATCCCCCAAATCCAACTATGGAAACAGTTGACACGTTCTCACTTGAGATGATGGGATCCAACAGAAGTTGAATAATTGCCCTTTTATCTTCATCTCTCCCTATAATATTGTCCTTTGGGACAAATGAGTGAGTCACCCTCTCTCTAACTGTAAATCGTGTATCTTCACGATTTACTTCTAAGTGAATGGGTCTACGAGAGTCAATCTGACGAAGCTTCTCGGTAATATCTTTAATCTTATGGCCCATATTTAGATTAAAAAAAAGCGGATTCGAGCTACAGAAGAAAAGGAGTACCTTCAGTATTAAGCTCATCCACACCTCAGAATTTCCAGGCACCATTTGTCTCCGCAGAGCTTCAGTATTAAACTCATCCAGCACGTCATCGGCTTCATAAACTGCGTCTTCTACGCTTTGGAGCCACAGCTTGACTTCATTGTTGGCTTGCTTTTGCTCAGCATCAAGAAGAACAGCTTGGAATCCAGCAACTATCTCCTTAAGCGTCTGGAGCTCATCTTTGACACCCCAAATCAATCCAATTTCTTGGAAAGCAAGGGAGCCTAGCCTTCCAATGATCCCTTCTGCAATGTTGAAGAGAACTCCTTCCGCCATTTCTTCAATTCAGGACAAGAAAAAACACAGGTGAAGTGAATTAAAGTAGAAGCTTGTAAACGAGAAGATGGTTTTGCGTAGTGAAAACTGGCTCCTCCTGCTAGTCTTTATATGGCCTTCTCATCCAACCACTCATACATTGTCAGCATGTTACTAATGCCGGTTTGGTCCATAACTTTATGTTCTATTTTTTAAACCCACTTGCAATTTTATCGGTCCGAGAAACATTAATATAAATTGACCAGATCCACCGCCAATATATTATGATCAGGGCTGCTATGTGGGAGTGTAGTCTTTATACGGCCTTCCATGAATAAAATAAAAACAAAGACTTATCAATTTATTATTAAGGAGTAAGGAGAAGCTGGAATAATAATAAACAACACAACGAACATGTATGATTGAA